>OY747703.1:12453795-12636295 GCA_963556495.2 Valencia hispanica
CTTTCCATAATGTAATGATAAAATTTAAACTTTCATATATTTTAGATTCATTGCACACCAACTGAAATATTTCAGGTCTTTTATTGTTTTAAAACTTATGATTTTGGCATACAGCTCATGAAAACCAAAATTCCTATCTCAAAAAATTAGCATATCATGAGAAGGTTCTCTAAACGAGCTATTAACCTAACCATCTGAATCAACTAATTAACTCTAAACACCTGCAAAAGATTCCTGAGGCTTTTAAAATCTCCCAGCCTGGTTCATTACTCAAAACCGCAATCATGGGCAAGACTGCAGACCTGACTGCTGCCCAGAAGGCCATCATTGACACCCTCAAGCAAGAGGGTAAGACACAGAAAGAAATTTCTGAACGAATAGGCTGTTCCCAGAGTGCTGTATCAAGGCACCTCAGTGGGAAGTCTGTGGGAAGGAAAAAGTGTGGCAGAAAACGCTGCACAACGAGAAGAGGTGACCGGACCCTGAGGAAGATTGTGGAGAAGGACCGATTCCAGACCTTGGGGGACCTGCGGAAGCAGTGGACTGAGTCTGGAGTAGAAACATCCAGAGCCACCGTGCACAGGCGTGTGCAGGAAATGGGCTACAGGTGGCGCATTCCCCAGGTCAAGCCACTTTTGAACCAGAAACAGCGGCAGAAGCGCCTGACCTGGGCTACAGAGAAGCAGCACTGGACTGTTGCTCAGTGGTCCAAAGTACTTTTTTCGGATGAAAGCAAATTTGGCATGCCATTCGGAAATCAAGGTGCCAGAGTCTGGAGGAAGACTGGGGAGAAGGAAATGCCAAAATGCCTGAAGTCCAGTGACAAGTACCCACAGTCAGTGATGGTCTGGGGTGCCATGTCAGCTGCTGGTGTTGGTCCACTGTGTTTTATCAAGGGCAGGGTCAATGCAGCTAGCTATCAGGAGATTTTGGAGCACTTCATGCTTCCATCTGCTGAAAAGCTTTATGGAGATGAAGATTTCATTTTTCAGCACGACCTGGCACCTGCTCACAGTGCCAAAACCACTGGTAAATGGTTTACTGACCATGGTATTACTGTGCTGAATTGGCCTGCCAACTCTCCTGAGCTGAACCCCATAGAGAATCTGTGGGATATTGTGAAGAGGAAGTTGAGAGACGCAAGACCCAACACTCTGGATGAGCTTAAGGCCGCTATCGAAGCATCCTGGGCCTCCATAACACCTCAGCAGTGCCACAGGCTGATTGCCTCCATGCCACGCCGCATTGAAGCAGTCATTTCTGCAAAAGGATTCCCGACCAAGTATTGAGTGCATAACTGAACATAATTATTTGAAGGTTGACTTTTTTGAATTAAAAACACTTTCCTTTTATTGGTCGAATGAAATATGCTAATTTTTTGAGATAGGAATTTGGGGTTTTCATGAGCTGTATGCCAAAAATCATCAGTTTTAAAACAATCAAAGACCTGAAATATTTCAGTTGGTGTGCAATGAATCTAAAATATATGAAGGTTTAATTTTTACCATTACATTATGGAAAAGAATGAACTTTATCACAATATGCTAATTTTTTGAGAAGGACCTGTATAATGCACCAGTCCCCTTCTGCAGCAAAAAACAGCCCCACAACATGATGCTGCGACCTCCGTACTTCATAGTTGGGATGGTGTTCTGAGGCTTCTAAACAAATATATTGTTTATCATTAAGGCCAAACAGTTCGATTTTTGTTTTGTCAGAACAGGTCTCCAGAAATGAACATTTTTGTCACCTTGTGCAGTTGTAAACTGCAGTCTGGCTTTTTTTATGATGACTTTGAAGTATTGGCTTTCTCCTCCCAGTGTAACCATTCAGCTCATGGTGGTACAGGACTCGTTTTTCTGTGGAGAGTGACTCTGTCGCATCACTTTCAGCCAGCATCTTTAGAGAGTCTTTTGCTGTTGTCCTGGGGTTGATTTGCATATTTTGCAGCTGTATGACATTCCCATGTTTTTTATACTTGCCTATTATTGTCTGAATAGATGAACGTGGGACCTTCAGACATCTGGAAATTGCACCTAAGGATGAGACTATATGATATGATATCTTGGTTGATTTCTCTTGATTTCCCCAAAATAAAAAGAAAGAGGCTCTGTTTTTGGGGGGTGGCTTTATATGCATCCACAGGTGTGCCACCAATTAACTCAGATGGACTCATTAACCAATCAGAAGCTTCTTAAGCTCAGAATGGAATCATCTGGAGTTTTCTTTTTGTTTTAGAAACACAATGTAAAAAAATACATGGCAATTCTCTCTCTACTTATTCTGACATTTTATGTCACCAGCTTGAAATGAAACTGAAAAGAAATATTGGCACTGAAACAAATAATTGGCATTGAAAAATATAATTGAAAAATTTGTGCTATTGAAAAAAAAAAGATTGGCATTGTAAAAAAAGATGAAAGTGCGAAAACTTGATTGAGTTATTTGTTTCAATGTATATATGTTTTGAGGTACATTGAAATTTTTTTCACTTTCATTTTTTGTTTTACTTTCAGAACAGACATTTTCACTACATTTATTTCAGATTTAAAATAAATATTTGCAGTTACAGTTATATTTTTCAATGCCAATTTTTATTTTAGGTGACAATATTTCTTTTTTACGGAAGAGGATTAGGGCCACTGAAGAAAAAAAAATAGAATTCTGAGAAAAAAGTCAGAATTCTGACTTTAATCTCAGAATTCTGACTTTAATCTCAGAATTCTGACTTTATTCTCAGAATTCTGACTTTTTTTTGGAAATGAAAAAAAATCCTTTGTAAAAAAAATTTTTGTTTTAGGTTTATGAAAAAAGTCAGAATTCTGAGATTAAAGTCAGAATTCTGAGATTAAAGTCAGAATTCTGAGAATAAAGTCAGAATTCTGAGATTAAAGTCAGAATTCTGAGAATAAAGTCAGGATTCTGAGATTAAAGTCAGAATTCTGAGAATAAAGTCAGAATTCTGAGAATAAAGTCAGAATTCTGAGATTAAAGTCAGAATTCTGAGAATAAAGTCAGAATTCTGAGATTAAAGTCAGAATTCTGACTTTTTTGGAAATGAAAAAAAAAATCCTTTGTAAAAAATTTGGTTTGTTTTAGGTTTCTGAAAAAAGTCAGAATTCTGAGAAAAAAATCTGAATTCTGAGAATAAAGTCAGAATTCTGAGATTAAAGTCAGAATTCTGAGATTAAAGTCAGAATTCTGACTTTTTTTTGGAAATGAAAAAATAATCCTTTGTAAAAAATTTGGTTTGTTTTAGGTTTCTGAAAAAAAATCAGAATTCTGAGAAAAAAGTCAGAATTCTGACTTTAATCTCAGAATTCTGATTTTTTTCTCAGAATTCAAATTTTTTTTCTTCAGTGGCCCTAATCCTCTTCCGTAGTTGGCAGCACTGCTGCCTTGCAGAAAGAAGTTTCAGGGTTTGAATCCCAGCCTGAGGTCTTTCTGCATTGAGTTTGCATGCTCTTACCGTGCATGCGTTGGTTATCTCTAGGTATTAATTTATTACCTCTATGAAAGACAGTGATTTATTTGTAAAAAACTGTCATCATTTTACATCCCTTTGCAGCGGAGAATGGGTTGATTAAAAAAATTAATAAAAACAAAAGTTTTTTTCTAGCTGAAAAAAAAGACAGAACACCCTACCCCTCTGATAGGTAGTCTTAAGTCTTTGGATGAAACAACTTCAGAGAGATGCTTCTTGTAGCCTTCCACCAGTCTCTGACATCGGTCTGTATAAAGTCCTCCCACCTCCTCACTTTCAGCTGAGATTTTTGAGTGGTTTCTTGCATGCAGCCTGTTTCAAGTCACCCCACAACATCTCAATGAGATGAAGATCTGGTCCTCAACTCGGCCCATGATTCTTAATTTCTTCATTCCCAGCCAGTCCTTGGTGGATTTACTTTATTGGTTTTGGGTCACAAATTACAAATTTCCTCAGCCCTCTGATACACAGGGGAATTGATGGTAGATTCAGTGATGGTGAGCTTGCCAGGTGTTCCTGAAGCAAAGGATGCCTAAATCATGACACGTCCACCTCCATGCCTTGCAGCTGGTGCAATGTTCCTTTCATGGAATTTCATATTTGATTCATGTCAAAGATGTCCTCTGTTCTGGTGTCCAAATCTTTTTATTTTAAACTCATATGTCCAAAAAAGCATAACTCCAGATGTTTTGGTCTTTGACGGTTTAATCTGGCCCAAAATGTAGTCTGGCCTGTTTCTCTTCGGGAGCAAAGGTCACCTCACATGAAAATCAAACATTTCCGGTGTATATCTGATTGCACATACATACACTTTCAAAACAACAGTAGCACCTGATATATGTGGGCCCTGTAATGACATTTTAGGGTTGTTGCAGACTTCTTTTACCTTCTTCTTTCAGGGTGAACTTGCTTGGGAATTATTTTGAATTGTCTTTAATTCATTTTCCAAACTCATAAGCTGCTGTAATTTTTTTTTTTTTTTTTGAAGGTCTCAGATATCTATTTTTTTGTCGCCATGGTGTTTGAACAGGGCAAAGTTTTTTCAAAATGCTAAATAACAACCATCTAATGATGTGCTACTGATGTGATACTTGTGAGGTATTTTAGCGATTTTTAAGATGTAATAAACATGCAACTGTCGAAATTTAGTTATCACCAGAAATTTTGCTGTAAATTTTTCACGGTAATTTCTTCAGTTGATGTTTATTTAAATTTCTAAAATTATCCAGTATTTCTAAAATTAATATTAAATATCAATTTATCTTAATATGTTAGAAAAACACAAAGGCTATCATGAGCCGTCCTCAAGTTTTTCCCATGACCGTGAGTTTAACATGGCACAGTAAGAACACTCATCAATAACTGGAGAAAAACACTGAAAAATACTGAAAATACAAAAACTGGAGTTTTCTTCAAAATATTTGAATAGACAAGACAGAAACCGATCAGGGAGGCTGCCAAAAAAAACTTTACCCATCTGTCCTTCAACCCATGCCGCTGTATGTTCAATTCATTCAGAAATTATGTAACCTTAGCTGGAAGAAATTACGAATGACAAAGTAACTCATCTAAAGGCCCACAGCCAACCTAGAAGTTCGTCTAATGCAATAAAGACTTTTAAATCCTTTGCAAAAGGACGATTTAAATTTTAGTCCTACGTAAATAAAAACAAATAGCTAAATTAAGCTAACTGATTTACCTAATAGCTTGTATTACTTAGTAACATTGTCTATTGGAAGATAAGGGAGAATATATATTTTCAGTTGTTTAAGCAAAGGCTGAGTACTTTAAATTCCTTCCAATGGGGATGTTTGTTGCTCGGGATCAGATGATTGTAGTTTTAATAAGCCCAAAATTCTCCTGCCAGAACTACAACACACTGAACATTTAGGTGTTCAGTGTGTTGTAGTTCTGCCTTTTACTTCTAAAAAAAAATTCACAAAAGCCAACAGACGATGCAATAAATGAACTAAAGTACAATTTTTAGACCTGGTATGGAAAATCTGGGTTTAAGACTTTTTAAGCCCTGAAATTGAGAACATTAAATTGAAGACTCTTTAGGCCATTTCATGACTATGCATCCATATATTAACACTTGATAAGTTTGTTTCTCATATATATTTTCCAAATAACCAACCAAACTGGAGGACACCTGCTGATTTCAGCCTCCATATGTGAGACTTACCCATGATGAAGGTGTCAGTCCATTGGGACCCAGATTTTCCTGAAAAGACCCAACCTGTGTGTTTGTATTCAAATTATTCAGTTTGCTCTTAAGTAGCTCATCCTACAGCATCAATACCAGAATATACAGTTGTTTTTTTTTAACCACAAATAACAGCTTTTCAATAGCCTCAGACACAACTGCTAAGATACTCAAAATAAGCTGATTTTATGGTCTTCCTATTTATCCTATTTGTTTAGTTTTGAACAATAAATATCTTCAAAAATGAATTTGATTTATATATGTTTGAAAATAATTTCCAGCTTTACATTAAACACAAACTTGAGGAAACACGTTCATATCCTTTGAAAGTTCAGCTGTTTGTTTTGCAAATGTGAATTTTGATCAGGAAGGTTATCAAGACTCAAAAACACGAATCTCCTCTGAGCCATCAGCCCCTTGATTTCCCTCTTTCAGTGGAGGAATCAAGCCATGCTTATTTTTAATTAGCAAACGGAGGTGAAGCAGTTGAGAATGAATTACTCAATTACTCCGTCTGAGTTAATTTCTTACCAGCCAAAATGGAGTCGCTCATTATTTGGTCGATTGGTTGATAATTAAGAGTCTAATCTAGAGTAATTTTTAGGAATCTGTTTTGGATACTGCAGTGTTTATGTAAAATATCTAACTCAGAAACTGGATGCTCCTGTGACTACAAGTTCTGGAAATTGAACTCCTCATGTTTTTTGTTTTTTTCATCCAGGAACTGTTTTCTAAAAATCAAAAAGAAACTTGGATAATTAAAAAGAAAAGAAACTTTCCACTTTTGTTCAAAAGGGTTTTTTCCTGTTTCATACAATTATAGACCTTCACCAATTAATTTGGAGCATACTAGCAGCAGAAACTTGGAGAGCAATGCAAACTGTGGTTAAGTTTATCCGTGTCTCATATTTGGTATGAAGCATAGTTTTTAAATAAGCTGTCGGAGTTCCCTTAGTTACAGAGAAGATGCTATATTTAGGCTAAAGAGTAACAAAAACCCCAAACTTTCTCTTCTGTTTCAATTAAAACAGACTCATTACCTCCTTATAAACTTTTCCTTTTTAAGCCCCCAAATTGGATGCTTGATAGCTTCCAAAATGCCACTTTAATTATCACCAAGTGAGCTCCCCCTCCTCCTTCTTACTTTTCCCTCTTTTCTCTTTCTTCTGCCCACCGTCCTTTTTCCTTGGCTGTCTTGGCACAAGCCGCACGGAAATAGACCTAATTAACCCCCCTACCCCTCAGGGAAATCTGCTATGCAAATTAACGTTTTCAAAATATAGTAATTTGAGTACTGGGGATGCCAATTTTTCATGCACGGGCTCCGAGAATTTGCATGCACATTAAGCCACCCAATCAATATCGGGTACCTTATATCTTGATCATTGTGAAGTGCGTGTTTACGTGCACACGTCCATGCACATGCGTTGGAGAGGAAGGGGCGTTAAACCCAATGCTGGAAGCTGATGGGCTCGTAGTGCTTGTAAGAGGAAGAATGGATCAGCCTATTTGGCCACTGGCTTATTGGAGCCCAACAAAACTCTCTGCTGGGAATGAAGGCATGGAGGAGGAAGGAGGGGCATTGGGGAACCCAACAGCACCACCAAAGAGCTTAGCATAAAGCTGCTCTGTAAACGAGGACGGATGTTTTAATTAAGAATCTGGCTCATTTAAATTTTGCATCTCATTTAAATCACTTTGATGAATAGCTCAGTCAGATTGGTCTGCGAGTGCTGACATGAAATTACCGAAGCCGGAGTTTTTTTTTTGTTTTTGTTTTTGGTGTCCTTCATTTATGTGTTTTTAAAATTCCCTGAAGTCCTCATGTCTCAACACCATCTCCAAAACTATGATATGATACGATATGATCACATGACACATGATATGATATATAGTTGGAATTGTAAACATGTCCTCTCACTGTCTGACAGTACATCACACTTTTTCTCCCATTTTAGGTCCAAGATTTAGATGACCAAGGTTATTTCTATTTGCTAAATGCCAGAATAATGAGAGAAAAAAAAATCAGTTTGCCTTTTTTTTTGGGTCAGAAGTTTACATCCAAATCACAGTTTTTTTGTTTTTGTTTTTTTTTTACAATTTTGGGATGGCCTGGATTATGATGTCATCTGAGTTGAATAAAGAGTCACCTCTGGATGTATCCTGAGGCAGCTGCTCAAACACATTGGTGCCCTGTGTGACATCATGTAAAAAAATCAAACGAAATCAGCCACGAGGTCAGAAATAGAATTGCGTTCAACGTTCATCTATTCAAAGAATGACACATAAGTATAAACACCATGAAAAACACCCAGCTATCACACTGTTCAGGAAAGAGGCAGGTTCTGTGTCTTATATGAATGTGTTTTTTGCGAAATGTGTGAGTCGAACCCTAGAACAAAACCAAAATGTCTTTGAGAACATTCTGGCTGAAGTTGGTAAAAGAAAAAAAAAGAGAAAAAGTATCTTTATCCATCAGTGTTGTAGTCAAGTCACCATATCTCGAGTCCAAGTCCTTGATGTCCTCCAAGTGCAAGTCCAAGTGACAGGATTAGTCCAAGTCGCTAGGTCCTCTCGTCCAGTGATTGATGGAGATAGGCACTAGCCCCCCTGCAAAGGATTAACGGTATAGATAATGGATGGATGGATAATGGAGTATGTGGAAATATTGAAGCAACATTTTAAAAAAGCTTTGAAGGTAAAGTTTGGAGACAGATTGTTCTTCTAAATCACTGGGTTCTGGAACCCCTCGAGGGCATTCCTAGAGATCGCAGGGGGTATGCACAATGTTGTCTGTACTGAGGTTCTGATGTTACCAAAATTATATTTGTAAATATTACTTTCATAAAAGACAAAAAGAAAATTGTCTATAGTGTAAAACAAGAAGAAAAAGAACAAAAACCTGCAACTTCTGTTTAATTTTTGCTAATAAAAGTTAATATTAATTAATCACTTTTAATGCATGTATGTGGGTAGGAGTTGGGATTGGGGGGGGTCCTGGCTTGTCTTGGACACAAGCAAAGGGATCCTCAAGGAAAAAAAGGTTGGAAACCACTGTTGTAAATGGACAAAGACCCTAAGCAAACAGCCAAATTGGTTACACAGTGGATTTATGCCAACACAGTCAATGTTTTGGAGTGCTCATCACAAAGGCCCAATCTGAGTCCTGTAGAAAAACGTTAAGTTGAATCTGATTTAATGTCAGACCGCGAGAAAAAAAATAGTTGTCTTCTGTGTTTGTAAACTTCTGTTTTTAGCTTTTTGTTAAACTAAAGGGCAGACAATTTATAAAGTAAAAGTAAATTATTTATCTTGGTTTGTCCTGTCTCAAGTGGAGGAGTTTAAGTATCTAGGGGTCTTGTTCACGAATGAGAGAAAAAACTGGAGCGGGAGATTGATAGGCGGATTGATGCGGCGTCTGCAGTGATGCGGGCGCTCTACTGGTCTGTCGTGATGAAGAGGGCATACTAGTGGATTTACCAGTCGGTCTACGTTCCTACCCTCATCTATGGTCACGAAGTAGCGACCGAAAGAACGAGATCATGGATACAAGCGGCATAAATGAGTTTCCTCCGCAGGGTGTCTGGGCTCTCCCTGAATAAGTGGAAGGAAATGGATGGATGGATGGTTTCAAGTTTTTATAGCACAAAAACCAGGTATTTGAACAGGAGAGTGAACCATTTTCATACATCCACTCGGTGGCGGATCTAGACCAACATTTACGGGTTGGCGGGGTCAAACTGAGACCAGCTGCTCTATTAGAGAGGCACAATCAACACCACAAACATTGCCTGTAAATATATCAAATTTTAGTGTATAATTATATCAGTATAACAGCAATATAGTTACTGTTGCAGTATTCAATATTATTTCTAAATTTTCCAAATATAACTATTTTTGTAAAACCTATTTCGATCACTTAGTTTTAGTTTCAGTGATAACCCGAAACAGTATTTGTCTTAGCATCTCTTTTCAACTTCAGATAAAAACATTTATATGCTAAATACTTTTTTTTGACAACAAAAAAGAAATTATCCTTAAATTGCAGCACAAAATTGAACCGCACCCTGTTTCCACATCTTGCATAAGGTGAAATTTTCAGAAAAAATGTTGTACTTTGTAATGCCTGAGGCTCTCTTGGGGAGGGGGGGACACCCATGTTGTCCCCTGCTCCCCAAGACCCGCCCTTGTACCCACTGTATAGCTGTTATTGTTTGCTTTTGAGATTAGCATTTAGCCTTAAATAAATCAGAAGATATAGTTAAAACGAAGATCACTCAGACAGAATAAGTTTTACTCTAAACTGCATTTGCAAGCACTCTCCTACATCTTCTCTTTGAATAACCACTTCATTATTTATTGATTTCCAAAAGGCCTTTGCCTTTTCAATTCCAAATTAATAACATTTATTTAAATTCTGGTGTTGAAAAAAACAAAAGAAATTCTTGGGTTGGGGGTTTCTTTTTTTCCCTTGTTTTTCTTTCTTTTCTTTTTTTAAATCCCTCCAAAATATTTTAACAACTTAACCAGAATGGTTTGTGGACCTGCGGGGTAGAACAGTACAAACATTGAACTATGCATAATATCATATAATATATTCTAAAAATTAGATGTTATATAAGTACAAACAAAGAAATCAAACTGATTTGCAAGTGGATGGTCAAACCCTCAAAAACTCTTTCAGTCCTGTTCATTTTTGGATCTATCAACTTATTTTCCTGCTTTTCTACCCATTAGGTGTGACAGCCTGCAGCAGGTGGCACAGAACCAACATGTCAGAACAGTGAAAATAATTATTGTTCAAATTTACAAATGAGAGCAAATCATTTCCCTTAAACTGCGCTTTCCACCGAGCGGAGCCTGATGAGGCCCTCCGGAATATCCCATCCCAGCATATGTTTAATTGTTTATCCCGGCTTGTTTACATAAATAGAAAAAAAACATGCTGCTCTGCTTGGGTGGGGGGCGGGGGGGTGGAGGGGGTGCTGGAGAGATAGAGGAGGGTTTAGAGTTAGAACACTACATGGCAGAGCTGAAGAATTAATAACAATTTGTGGCAAATAATTACTTATCAATTAAAGCTGTTATCCTGCCTAATTAGGCAACGTTCATTAAATTCAGCCAATTTAAACCTTAATCAAAGTTAGCAGGGCCTGACAGCAGGAGGCAACGTCAATGGATGAGCGCCCCCAAGTGGAGGGGAATGGAAGAAAACATTTTATGAGAATTGTGGCTTTTTAACATTTATTAAAAATCTTTTCCTCCTGGTTGATCATCATCAGATGGATTTTTAAGTAGCTCATTGAGGCAAAACTATAATAATAGATTTTATTTCACTAAACAGCAATCCAACCATTTCAAAGTGTGAGAAATAATGTCTGTTTCTTAAAAACAGACCAAATAAAATACAAAAAACATAGACTGAAAGTGAAAGGGAAAGTGAAAGTGCAGAGTCTCCAGATTAACTTGTTGAGGGCTGCTAGGGAAATTGAAATGTGGGATTGTGGGATTTCTGGTACTGGGATAACTATCCGATGCAACCTGAATTTGAAAGACACCAGTGCTTCTAAAACTATTACAAACACCAAGAAAAGTTGACTTTTAAAACCAGTATTTCCAACTTTGAAAAATAGGAAAACTCAGGCTTCCAAGCATGCCGTATAAAGAACTTTGAGAAAAACAGCAAGTGTTCGTTTCAAAGAGATGATAATCATGATCGGTGGTCATTATTATTTAAAGTTAGAAAGCAGTAGCTTACAAGTTTTGATTTTTTTACATATTATTAAAGCAAACGCATTTACAGTCCCTTGCAAAATGATTTACCGTTCATGAGGTTTTTCATATTTTGTTCACAATAAGACCAAATATTTCAATATGTGGAATTAAATTTTTAAATGTGATCTGGAAGAAAAGTTGGAAGGTTTCAGTTCTTAAAATGCGGTGCCCCCCTGAACCAATAATTGTAGAATCACTTCATGACAATTCCCGCTGCAGGTCATCTGAAGTGTGTTATTCCCAGCTTTACACATCTAGAGATGGCGATTTTTGCCTATTCTTCTTTGTAAGATAGCTCAAACTCAATAAGACTGAATGGAGAGGATCTGCGAAGATCAAATTTCAAGTCCTGCCACAGATTCTCAGTTCTAATAAGGTCCACTTTAAATAGAACAGTCTAACATGCTCTGCACTAAACTTAATGTAGCTCTGGTTCTATGCATCCTGGTGGAAGGTTGATATCTGTCCTTAAGTCTTTTGCAGCCTCCAAAAGGTTTTCTTTCAGGCTTTCTCCGCGTTTAGCTTTATTCATCTTGCCATCAACTTTGACCAGCTTTCATCAGCTTTTGTCCCCGCAGCATGATGCTGCCACTACTGTGTTCGACCATGGGGGACGGTGTTTTTGGGCTCTGCTTCACAAGGGATTTTCATGTAGTCTAAGTTTGGTTTTATCTGACCAGAGCACCTGCAGTCTAAAGTTGTAAGGTGACAAAATGTGAAAGTGTTCAAGGGCGAGAGAATACTTTTGCAAAGCACTGTAAAAACAAAAAAATTGATTGCACAGAGAATATCTCAAAATAACAATCTACTCCTGCAACAGTTTTTAAACACATTTTGTCATTTTTATTCTCTCAATTTTAGGTAAAGTTATAAATAAAGACGTCTTATATAAGTATCTCACTCAAACATGTTGTATGAGTGTATATATGCAGAACTTAAAAATGCAAGCAAATTCTAAAAGCTATAACAGATTAAACATGAATTATTTGCCATGTTCTATCTAAAAGCATCACTTTCAGTGACACAATAGCTCCTTACACCCTCAGGCCTGCTGGGCCTTCATTTTAAAGCCTTCACTTCCAGTAATGCTTCGGCCATTTGACAACAAAGCGCGCGCTTCGTAGGGCGAGAGGCTCAGAAGATGGAGTTAATTAATATTGGCTCTAGTTTGGTCTAGTTAATGAATGAGTAAATTATGCACCTCTGGGACACCGCCTCCCTGATCAGTATAAATTATCCCCCGTACCACTCTTCCAACATTGTCCTCTAATTTTTCTGCTCTGATCCTGCACTGATGGGGTCCCTGTCACCAACCAGACCACACACACACACACACACACACACACACACACACACACACACACACACAGACTCATGATACCCCTGCCGTCTCCATCTGTCTGTCTTTGTCCTGCCCTGGAGTGTTTAGTTCATTGTGTTGTGCAAATTTATTGACGCCTTCTTCTTTTTAATTCAACACTTCTGTTCAGCTTCGCATCTTCAAGCTCAGGGAGGCAAATAGCTTCCATCCCATTAACTCGTTTGAGAGGGAAGGCCAGTCAAACTATCTGACCCCTCCCCTCACACACAAACACACACGCACGCACACACAGAGCAACACACTCAGTCCTGTTGGTGAGCGGCTGGAAAAAAGATTCATATTATTTGCATTAAAAGCCTCACACCGTGAAATTCATTTATAATTACAAAGTGTGGAACTGTGTGGGTTATGCAGATCAGCGACACGTTTGTGTGTGTGTGTGTGTGTGTGGGTGTGGGTGTGTGGAGGGAATTAGGTTTGGACTGGTTATTTTTTTGATACGCTAACACCGAATGTATGGTGACAGATTGCAATTATGCCATCATTGTAATTGTCAAAATCAATTAACTGCAGGTGAAATGGTCGAGAAGTTGCTGGTTTGAAACCTCTACTGGTTTTTAAAATTCTTTCTTAAAAAAATACTGAAGTCTTTGTTTATACTAACAAGTATTAATAAGAAAGTAGACACAGATCAAGGTATGTGGCAAGTTGTAAAAAAAAAAACTTTATAACTCTCATTCACTGAACATGTTAACTGTGATTGTTAGAGAAATCAGCAAAATAAAGATACCATCTAGAAGTGTGTTGTTTTTTTATGCATGTCAAACAAAGGTACAGTGGCAATGAAAACACAGTATGGATTTCCACTGGAGAAGTTGGCAAAATGCAGCACATCTAAAAAGTGCAATGAAGAAAAAAAAGCATCCATTTCTCCATCATCTATTTTAAGGTTGATGAAATCACAAAAAGAGCAGAAATCAAGTTTATCAGCTCAACGTTATGGGCAAACTTTGACAGAACTGAAAAAGGATTCTGAAGCTTTCGAGTTGCATTTGAGTTGCAGAGAGATCAACCTTATGTGTCTGTGACCGAGGTCAACCTCGATGACCCTCATACTATGATGGCTGAAGCTGAAGCAAACGTTGACGGTGTCAGCGATCGTCTGTTTATTCCTGTTTCAGTTTTTACATCTGGCTGGCTTCCTTGCATATGCGCCACTTGTAATAGGAGTACATAAGAGTCCAAAGTTATGGGATTTGCAAGTACACAAGCACCTACTACTGTCTGAACCATACTTCCCTTCCAGAGGTGGGTAGAGTATAGCCAAAAATTGTACACAAGTAAAAGTAGCATTACTTCGACATATTTATACTCAAGTAAAAGTAAAAATTAGTAACTTTTTTAACAAGTAAGAGTAAAAAAGTATTTAGTAAAGCGCTACTTAAATATTAAGTACTTGAGTATCTGTTCTGAGAACATACCATTTGATTAAATATTAAAAAAATTATCCAATTTGATAAAAATGTTGTCATGTGCAAATTCCAAAGATTAAAATGAATAGAAATGTACGACCTAATTTTAAAATAACAAATTTGACTATTAGGAACATTTTTCCAAATCCTTTTTTTTCAAAGTAAAACTAATAAAACCAAGTACTTACTTTAGGTATTGTATAAATGTTAGACCAGGGTAAAGTATCCTACCTTGACCTCCCAATGGGCACAACAGCCTCCGCAGAAAGAAATGGATAGATGTTAAAACGATGAAGCTTGTGGAGGTCTCACTTTACCATAAACTGTGTGAGTCTCATGCACTTTTAGTTAAAACAAGCATTAAGTTTCATTCGGTAAAGTTACTCGCTCTGGGTAGAGTAGCCAGAAACTTTACTCAAGTAAGAGTAGCGATACTTCATAAAAATATGACTCAAGTAAAAGTAAAAAGTACGGTCGTAAAACTACTGCATAAGTACTTTTTTCAAAAAGTTACTGAAGTAAATGTAACTGAGTAAATGTTACTCCCCACCTCTGTGCTCTTCCATACTTCCATTAGTCTCTCCATCTGAGTTCTGAGCGATGGAATATTTGTCTTACATATTCTGTCTGGTGTTGACTTTAATGAAAGCTGTACTTCAGGTTCATGGTGGGATTGGGCTCAAAATAAGTTTGTCTGTTAGCAGAAGTAGCCTTTGATGCAGCAGTTCTGCATGAAACATAAATGGACCTGTAAAATCCACTTGAATGAGAACAACCAGCAGATCATCACGGGTTTATAACAGCTTTGCTGAAAATGATCGCTGCACATCTTTGATGGTGAGATCTGTCGATTCCTGTCTGCCCTGCTCCTCCATAGTTTTCGCTGATGACAAGTCATTCTGTTAACCATGCAGTGCTTCTCACGTGTACAAATGGATGCACTTCAAGTGAGTTTGATTCATTTTACATAAAACTCTGGCAGTTTATATGTGGGATTAAAATGTGAATAAACAATTTGGACAGAACATCTGCCATCACTTGTTCTGAAAGATCTTTAGCATCCCCTTGTGCTCATTAAGATGTATTGCAGCAGCTTGTGGCCACCTCAGTCAGCAACATTTCTCAACTGTTAAACAGAGGAAAAAGTTATCGTCCTCCAGTAGGCCTATCAGAGGGATATCATTAAAATGGAAAATTATCAACACATTTTTTTTGTAATGTATAAAAAAAAAATCATATATTTTATAGCTTCTTTACACATAGAATGATAAAGCATTTCTTTCAGTTTTTATGATTATAGCTTGCAGTTAGTAAAAACACAAAATTCAGCCGCTGAGAAGTGTAATGAAGATGCTGATTTATGACGTGCATTTGCTGTTCATTACGAAGACATATTTGTCAGTAAACCAGACTTTTATAAAATAAATACATAAATACATAAATTAAATAAGTAAATAAATTTGGAAATAAATAAATAACTGGAAATGCATAACTGGATTTTTTTTAATTACCACATACATTTTTTTATGTATTTATTTTCAATTGTATTTACCCATTTTTTCCACATTTATTTCTATATTTATTTATTCATTTACACATTTATTTCCAAATGTTTTCAAATTGTATTTGTTTATTTATTTTTATTTTTTAAATAAAAATGAATTCAGAAAACAAATTTGGGGATCTGGTTCCTTACCAGTCATCAAAATGAACAGAAATAAACACTTTAAATACACCATCCATCCATCCATCGTCATCTATGATCGGGTTGCAGCGATAAAAGGTAGCTTTTTGATGATATTTCAATAGTTTTGAACAGCTTTCATATAAATGGTGCTATACTGAAAAAGATCTGCTTAAGGCTTTGTGCAACCGGGCCCCTCTGCTTTAGTGACGCAGCAGCTAGCTTCTCGCATCTAAAAGAAATTATAAAGGCTAAATTTCAGCAGCATAAAACAAAACACATTCATGTTCACCATAGTATTCTCTAGCTATTACTTTGAAACGTCTTGTTGTATTCATATTACCTAATAGAAAACAGATGACCCCGTAGCCTACAGATGCAAAGAGCGAATCAAATTCATACAGTTTATTGTCTGATTGACAGTCCTGTACGGCTACGCCATTGGCTGAAAAGTGAGGCCGAGCGCGTGCCACACACCTGCATCCACTTGCTCTTAATTGAACCTTTCCAGCGAGTAGCCGCGTTCAAATCAAAACGTTCTCTGCTGTCGGTGTGTTAGAGACGATGGCTGAGTCTCGGAGAGTTCAGCTCACCACTCTGAGCTGTGGTATCGATTCATTTAGTTCTGACGCATCGGATTCTGTTCGACATGGTTCTCCTGCTGTTCTGCAGGACGACGAAACCGGGTCAGCCCGACCACCCGTCACCGAAACAGTGCGGCTCGTCCTGGCCTTGTTCGAGCCTGGCAAGAGGAGCTGTCCAGAGTTTAACTACTGCGAGCTGATTGAGAACAAGGTGGGCTAATGTCCTGTTTTAACTTCAAGATAATGAATTAATTAAACGGATGGCAGTTTCTAAATGCATCCTTCCTGCAACGAACTTAGCCGTGTAACAGACTTTGAAGGAATTGCCTTCTTTGCTGTTGGTGGGATGGTGGGGGTCGTCAGCTTGTATGTGCAAGTTCACCATAGAAAACCAACCTACTAAACAACAGTCATTGTTTTGCAAGTCACAAGTAAGTCTCAGGTCTTTGTCCTCGAGTCCCGAGTCATGTCGAGTCAAAGATGAGGCAAGTCAAAAGTCCTACCATTTTAGTTTTGAGTCATTTAAAGTCCTCTTACCTCAGACATTTATACAAATCATGTAGGTCTGTAGGATTTTGCATTTATTTAAACCTATTTATGCTATAACATTAATCAAATGCAGTAAAAAAAGAAAAATTTAATTTTCACAAAAATGCTTGTATTTCAACAGCATATTGCACTAGAACAGTGTTTCTCAAACTATGGGGCGAGGCCCACTAGTGGGGCGCAGAGGTATTGCAGGTGGGTCGTGACATCAATGGGATTTAAATAGTTTCCCCCCCCCCTAGATTCTGTTGCTGTGAATGTTTCACTGCACTGTAAATTAAATCAAACAGCTCCCCCGTCTCTCAAAATTAAACACACTCAAATAAAATTAGCAATTGTGATCATCATTGTAAACAGAACCGGGACCTGGAACATCGGGCTGGGAGTTTGACGTTGGAATATATCGCAGCAGAACAAAACGAGCTGAAGTAGCTGCATTATCAGAGATTCCATCTACAAAATGTACAAATATCTAAAAAGATCAGGGAACGTTTCAGAGTAAGAAGTCACAGTCAACCACAGAGGAAATACAGGGATGAGTATCTTGCTCTTATTTTTTTTTTTTAATTTGTACTTTGAAAGCTTTGTAAATTTAATAAAGCTACAACTTTTATTTTCTCCAACTGTGAGCTGAAGTTCTACATGTAGCGGCTACTGAAAGCATATATTTCTGAGCTGGTTTTATACCAGTGCACAACCCCTTTTTCCTACTAATTTATACCCTTAAAAACTTGTAGACTAACTCGGCTATTTAAATAAATAAAACACTTTAAAAATCAGGCGGGGTCACCATTCTGTTGGGGCAATAAAAGCATGGGGGGGCTTGTGTATGCTCCTTTGTCCAAAGTGGGGAATGATAAAAAAAAAGTTTGAGAAACACTGCACTAGAACAATGCACAGCAGCTTCAGTTCTGTATTATATTGACCTCATTTTGCAAAACAGTTTAACTTTCAAATAGACATGGTTCCTTTTAACCTAAACTTTTTTTAAACATGTCCTCAATAAAATCCTCACCCCTCAAAATGATCACTTCAGAAAAACTGGACCAACCTGATAATTGGAATGCCTCCATGGTATGTAAAGATTTTCCCCAGTTTTCATGGGAAGTAGCAAGTCTTAAGTCAAAAGGTGCAAGTCCAAGTAAAGTCACGAGTCATTGATGTTAGTCAGTCGAGTTGCAAGTCTTTGTACATCTTATCAAGTCGAGTCTGAAGTCATTAAATTCATGGCTCGAGTCCACACCTCTGCTAAATAACCTACTTTATTTGCATCACTGGGTCCATCCTTAACTTCAGTGTGTGTCATAAGCGCTGTCAATGTAAATGTACAGTAATTTATGAAACCCATAGGATTTCTATGGTACAGAGCCCCCAAAGGGACATAGTGTTTGGGTTTTTTTCTTATTGTGTTATCTTGCAATAAAAATGTTTACTACTTCATGGGGCACTGTGAATAGGCTACTGAAAGTCTTCCTGTGCCAAAATATAAGGGTTTTTTGTAAGGGTTTTACATCTAGGCTATGTTTGTATTTCGTTTGAGACATGTCTGAAGTTTTATCTTTTCTTTAGGTTACAAACGCACCACAAACTGTGTGCAATGTCCAAACTATTGGGACTATTTCGAGTTATTTTCACGGGGCAATACTGCCATCTGCTGACAGTCTTATTTGTAGAGTTTTTCTCGTGTTGGTAGTCTGGTTAATAAAGGAGCTGCAGTGCAGTCCCATCTCATGCTATTATTTGTCACCTGAAAGATGCACAAACATGAACCCTCAGTTAATGTTTAGATTATGTAGTTTTCTACACCACATAAGAATGTATTAAACATTTTTGCTTAGGATGGGTACTGCTCTAACATTAAACTTGTCAATTACAACATGGCCTGCTAAAGTATAAATGTTGCATTTTTAAGTAATGCAGTTGTATGACTGTGGGTGGAGGGAGCTCTGAGTGAAGCTACTGCTCCTTTAAACTTACTGATGGTCTGATCAGGACAACTTCTGGCTGCTTCTGTTTGGTGGTTTTCCAGGTAGGCCCCACGGAAAGACTCACTGTGGAGTGATCAATTCAGTTTATTTATATAGTGCCAATTCACAACAGATGTCATCTCAAGGCACTTAACAAGAAGTCATTTAAATACATTTATACAAACATTCCAATCAGTTAAAAAGTTTCCTACTTAAGGAATCCCAGCAGATTGCGTCAGTCGTTGGCGTGAAGTTGGGCAGACTTTCCAACCACAGCAATCCTTCAGCAATCCCTCATACTGAGCAAGCATGTAGCGAAAGTGGAGAGGAAAAACTCCCCTTTAACAGGAAGAAACCTCCCAAAGAACCAGGCTCAGTAGGAGCGGCCATCTGCCACGACCGTCTGGGGGTTTGAGAAGACAGAGCAGAGACACAGAAGGAACAGATGATCTGATATAAGAGAACTTTCTACGTTACAGAAAGTAAAACGTTGATAACAGGACACAGTGGATGTTCAGTTACTGGGAGCATCATCCCAGTCGATGCCCCCCGTCCAACAGGGCATTGCAGCCAAGCAGGATACCAGACCAGGTATATCTTCTATGGAGAGAAAAACACTGAGAGAAAACAAAGTTAACAGTCGAAATAACAGAATGTACTGAAATACAACTGGAGTAGTAGTAGAAAAGGAAGTAGCAGAGTGAAGAAAAGTGGTAAGTCTGTCCTCCAGCAGTCTAAGCCTATAGCAGCATAACTACAGAGATAGCTCAGGATGACCTAAGCCACTCTAACCATAAGCTTTATCAAAAAGGAAAGTTTTAAGCCTGGCCTTAAAAGTAAACAGTGTCTGCCTCATGGACTAAAGCTGGGAGCTGGTTCCACAGGAGAGGAGCCTGATAACTAAAATATCTGCCTCCCATTCTACTTTTAGAGATCCTAGGAACTACAAGTAAACCTGCAGTCTGAGAGCGAAGGGCTCTGTTAGGAACATATGGAACAATTAGATCTCTGATGTATGATGGAGCTATATTATAAGGGCTTTGGATGAAGGATCTTAAATTATTTTCTGGATTTAACAAGGAGCCAATGAAGGGAAGCTAAAACAGGAGAAATGTGATCTCTCTTTTTAATATTCATCAGAACTCTTGATGCCGCATTTTGGATCAACTGAAGACTTTTAATGACATTTTGTGGACTACCTGATAGTAAAGAATTACAGTAGTCCAGCCTTGAGGTAACAAATGCATGGACTAGTTTCTCAGCATCACTCCTGGACAGGATGTTTCTAATTTTAGCAATATTCCGGCGGTGAAAGAAGGAAATCCTAGAAACCTGTTTAATATGGGATTTAAATGTCAAGTCTTTGTCAAAAATAATGCCGAGGTTCACTACGTTATTACTGGGGGCCAATTTAATGCCATCCAGATGAAGTGATTGACTAATCAGCTTCTTTTTTAGAACTTCTGGTCCAAAGACAGCAACTTCTGTCTTGTCAGAATTTAAAAGCAAAAAGTTTAGATTCATCCATGTTTTTATGTCTTCCAGACATGCCTGTAATCTACCAAACTGACTGGGTTCATCAGGATTTATGGATAAATATAGTTGTGTATCATCTGCATAGCTGGAAATTTATCCCATGCTGTCTAATGATTCTACCAATTGGAAGCATGTGTGTGTATGGTGAGACGAATTGGTCCAAGCACAGAACCCTGTGGAATTCCACAAGTAACCCTTGAAGTGAAGAAGACTGATCATTTAGATGAACAAACTGGAATCTGTCAGACAAATATGATTTAAACCAGCCTAGTGCTGTTCCTCTGATCCCTACATGTTCAAGCCTTTCTAAGAGAATATTGTGATCGACTGTGTCAAAAGCAGCACTGAGATCTAACAAAACCAGAATGTTGCGGGTTTCCTACTGGCCCTGGTGACCCAGTCTTGGTTAAATGGAAGACTATGGATGTACTGAATTGTCATTCATTCAGTTTGGTGTGAAACAGAAGAACATTGTCCTCCTAATGGCGCCCCGTATTGCAGTGAACCTCACAGATTGCTAATCCTGTTCTAAACATTTTGGAACAGAACAATCTGGCACAGATTGTTGCACACATTTCAACAGAAATGTCATGGTACGGTGACATGTTTACATATCTGGATGGTGTTTTTTATTTTTTGTAATTTGAGAATCCAGATTTTTTGGCTTTCATCGTAACGTGGATTGACTCGTGCAACATGTATCTGGATGTCTTTGGGGGAAATGATTATTGGGAAGAACAGAAGCCCAAGTTAAAGGAATATTCAGACGTATGTTTCCTCTAGCATTTAACTGACTGATTTACCATGTATAATTTATTGTAAGAGTTCTTTTTGGCAGTCTGTTTACCTTCAATGACCTGCACAGTGGCGCAGTTGGTAGCACTGTTGCCTCCAGTTACTCTGGCTTCCTTCCACAGTCCAGAAACATGACTGGTAGGTTAATTGGTCTGTTACTTACTAGAGATGGGCACCACCCCCCCCCGCCTGCATAGGATAGACTGTATAGATAATGGTTGGATGGGAATAGGGTTATGGATAACCTTCCGATGGATGAATATTCTGTGAAATGCATGCAATGTCCATCGGTGTCAAACCCTGAAGTGTTGCAAATTTAAAAACTAGTGGTGTAGCTGACACCAGAATGTTTGGAGCACATGACTGACGCGTAATGTTGTTAAAGCAAGCAGAAGATGATGTTCCACCGAGCCGGCTTAAACTGGAAGAACAGGGAGAACACGATGAAGCTGCAGCCATCGCAAGAAAGTTGGAGGAAAAATATGTGAGTACTTATGATTGAACATGATCCTTGATTGTGTTTTACAAGTCAGTCATGATTCGGACATTCCAGGGTAGCAAACGTAAGAAAAAGGACCGCATTCAGGACCTGGTTGACATTGGGTATGGATATGATGATGAGGATTCTTTCATTGACAACTCTGAGGCGGTGAGTTGGTTTAAATGCACCTTTAAATCAAAATGCCACAGCTTTTGATTTTGTTTTTTTTTCAAATATTTAATTTTATTTTTTTCATCCTGAGTCCACAACAACATAATTTGTCAAGTCTGGTAAAACAAGCAAAATTCAGGCCTTTTAACAATAAATTTAAACCATGAAAATAAACTGCTGAGAACTTTTTGCTGAGAACCTTTGTTGCAAATTGTCAGTTGTTTTTCAATTGCTCACCTAATCAGTTCATCACTTTTATATAAATCAAGTTTATTTAAATGGTACATTTCAGCAACATGGCAGTTCAAAATGCTTTACATGATTAAAGCATAACACAATAAACAAAAAAGAACATGGTGACAAAGTACTGAGAACCTGCAATCTATACTAGAATTAACGATGTTCCAGTGATTACTGATTAAGGGCAGCTCTAAAATGCGTTTTTAGCCTTGATTTAAGGGAACTTGTTTTGCAATTTGTTCCAGATTAGAGGACCATAAAAACTGACTGCTGTTGAATATAACTACAAAATTAATGCAACACAACTTTCGTTTCCAGTATGACGAGTTTGTGCCGTCCTCCCTTACGACTAAATATGGTGGCTTCTATGTGAATTCAGGCATGCTGCACTTTCGTCAGGCCTCTGACACAGACACGGACAACTTCTCAACAGAAGAGGGAGTATTTGAGCCAGAAAAAGTAGGTGGTGTGCGCTTTGTTTATTATAGTAAATGTACTTTTCCAAGCTCCAGTTTTCGTAAAGTATTGATACAGATTGTAGCTGATTCAGTTTATACTTGTAAGCAGGACCGGCGCCAATTCTAATCTTAAAATAATTGTCCAGTACAAGCTTTGTATGAGATTTAATAGCCAAACTATGTTCACAGGTGTGATTTGAGCTCTGTGTTGTATGTTAATGCAGTACTTTGCTGTACATCTTCAGAAACGTAAACTTGACGCTGAACAGAATAAGCCGAAAAAACGATGTAAAGCACTCGGAGAAATGAAGAGCAACAAATATTTGAGGTATACTTGACCAGAGTAAAGTAACTTCTGTCTGAAGTCTGTGTGATGAGATTTGAAAGCATTTGACTTTCACTCATGTGACTGTTCACTTTGTAGCACTCTGTCCAAAGAGGGGGTGAATGATGTAAAGATCAAAAAGAAGAAAAAGTCAGTGAAGACTTTGAGTGTCACCAGCATGCTGAAAAAGTTTCAGCGAGAGAAGGAAAGGGAGCGGCAAAACCTGGAGAAGGCAAATCAGATGATGGCTGCTGTAACGGATGCAACCACGGCCTCCCTGTTCCCAGCAGATGCAGCTGGGGGAGGCTGTTCCGGTGTAACAGACCCTCTCCTCAGTTTAATCGGCTCCACTAATGATCACGCTCTGATCCAAGCAGCCAGCACAGTGGATTTTGATATAGATTTGGACTGTTTGTTAGAGGCCAGTGAAGAGTCCCTATCACCAAAATCTCTTCCTCAAGCAGCTGCTGAGAAACAGCCTTCCAAAGCTAAATCAGATGTTCAAATCAGATCCATCCATCCTGAAGGTTCTGTTCAGTCTGAAGCTGAATCCCAACTTTTAACTGCAAAGGCCAACTTGCTGCAGATGCCTCACTCAGAGCAGCTTCAGCTCCAGGCTGAACCCAGTCCTGTGGCACCATCTCAGAGTACCCTGCCTGAGGGACTTCCCTCAGGGCTGGAAGACAGCATTAGGAATCTGATAACAGTAAGATTTGCTTGTATGATGGCAGATGTGTGTATTTTAAGCAAACAAAAAAAATTCCTTCAGTCAGATGTACCTCAAATTGTAACTTTTTTTTTTCAGGCTGCTAAGACGTCAGAGGGGGAGTCGAAACTCAAGTTCTTCAGTCCAGATATCAATTCAATTCTGCTCAAGTAAGTTAATCCCCACCAGATGCTTTATTGCAGATTTGTCTTGCAGCAGCAGTTCTCATAAAAATCTTTGAAACAATTAAATGGCAGAGAATCATTATGTGAGCACAATGTGTAATTTCACAGCAATTTAACATTGCTTCCCTATTAAATGAGTATTACTGGGGGAGTAATGATCCAGTTTGTATAAAACCTGATGCTACTTCTGAGATAAAAGCTCAAAATAGCCAAACTGTTTGGTTTTTTTTGTTGCTGAAAGTACTTACTAATGTACTCTGAAACCTCAAGTTTAGCATATTTCAATAAATCAAAACAAAAAATAAAATGTAACATTTAAATTTGAGTATGGTGTTCAGCTCATGTTTGTCTTGGTCCAGTATTGAGCTGCAGTGTCAGGAGCAGAGCAGCCAGCTTCGCTCCAAGGTCTACAAACACCTGTCCTCTTTCATGCCCTGCAGCAAAGATACTCTGCTGAAACGAGTAAGGAAACTACTGATCACACATGAAGTGAGTGTGCTTAGGAGCTTCAATTATATTTCTTTTACAAGCAATGTGTTTTTTATTTACAACCCAGTTTATTGTTTTTAAGGAGGAACCTCCTAGTGCAGAACAATTGCAGAAACTCAAGCAGGCCATAGAAAAATCAATGACGGAGCAGATGGCTTGCTTTCAGGAAAGTTGCCAAGCCTATGAGCAGGCCAAGACTTTAAAGTAAGTTCATCAGTGTTTCTTATAAGCTGTCGTCATCAGTGTTAAAGCACACTAATCACAAAGTTAAGGATATTCAGTCTTTGGATGAAATTTCAGGAGGAACCTAAAATGCATTACAGATTAACTTGATGTGATCTTCTCTAAACCTTTGAGTGAACCTGTTCAACCTTCCAGTACTTTTTGACCAACTTGCTGTTCTCTAACAAAGTTGATGGCAAAATTCACAACAGGTGTTTGAGCCATGAATCGACCAATACATTTCCTGGTCCAATCAGAATTGAAATTTAAACATTCCTCCTCATCATGCTGTTCACATTTTGACATGAGACCAGGACTACAACTAAACTCTTCAATACCTCGTCATGGCGATGCTTCAAACAAGATGTTTTCAGATGGAAGTGGCTGTTACCTTATGGAAAAAGCATTGTTTCACATGGGCAAGATGTGAAATTCACATGTAAAAACATGTTAAACGCAAGATGTGTGAAGAACATGTGATCACCTGTGTTTTCCACACCTTTCCCATGTGAATTTGGAACATTTTCATGGTAAACTGTGAAACCCATGGATATTAACATGTGATGACATGTAAAGCACATGTGAAACATATGTTCCACATGAAACCTACATGTGGAAAAACGTGTGAAACCCATGGTAAATTAGATGTGAAGTCTGTGACTAGGCCTACATGTAGAAAAAAGTGCGTGTAAATTTGTGCTGCAATTCATTTGCAAAATCCCAATAGCTTTCTTTAGCATCAAACTATTGGGGCAGGCCTTTCTTTGTCTATGTACATGCAGAATGTAAGGGTTTATTGTAATGGATGAGACATTTTCACTGCACTGATGGTTGTTCACACAGCCCTGACCCATCTGTAGAGCAGAAACTCCTTTGTCCGTCTGCTCTTTCTGGATTTCTCCTCAGCCTTCAACACCATCATCCCACAGACGCTGGTGCAGAACCTCTCCTACCTCGGACTGAGTCCCAGGCTGGGGAACTGGATCCTGGACTTCCTGACCAATAGATCTCAGACTGTTAAGATCCACAACACCATCATCTCCTCCATCACCCTGAGGACAGGCTCACCACAGGGCTGCGTGTTGAGCCCCCTCCTGTTCACTCTGCTGACGTATGACTGCTCAGCGAGACACCCCAGCTGTCATATAGTTAAGTTTGCGGCTGACGGCAGTAGTGGGACGCATCACCAACAACGATGAGTCCAAATACAGGTCCTCCTCAAAAAATTAGCATATTGTGATAAAGTTCATTCTTTTCCATAATGTAATGATAAAAATTAAACTTTAATATATTTTAGATTCATTGCACACCAATTGAAATATTTCAGGTCTTGTTTTAAAACTGATTTTGGCATACAGCTCATGAAAACCCAAAATTCCTATCTCAAAAAATTAGCATATTTCATTCAACCAATAAAAGGAAAGTGTTTTTAATATAAAAAGTCAACCTTCAAATAATTATGTTCAGTTATGCACTCAATACTTGGTCGGGAATCCTTTTGCAGAAATGACTGCTTCAATGCGGCGTGGCATGGAGGCAATCAGCCTGTGGCACTGCTGAGGTGTTATGGAGGCCCAGGATGCTTCGATAGCGGCCTTAAGCTCATCCAGAGTGTTGGGTCTTGCGTCTCTCAACTTCCTCTTCACAATATCCCACAGATTCTCTATGGGGTTCAGGTCAGGAGAGTTGGCAGGCCAGTTGAGCACAGTAATACCATGGTCAGTAAACCATTTACCAGTGGTTTTGGCACTGTGAGCAGGTGCCAGGTCGTGCTGAAAAATGAAATCTTCATCTCCATAAAGGTTTTCAGCAGATGGAGGCATGAAGTGCTCCAAAATCTCCTGATAGCTAGCTGCATTGACCCTGCCCTTGATAAAACACAGTGGACCAACACCAGCAGCTGACATGGCACCCCAGACCATCACTGACTGTGGGTCCTTGACACTGGACTTCAGGCATTTTGGCATTTCCTTCTCGCCAGTATTCCTCCAGACTCTGGCACCTTGATTTCCGAATGACATGCAAAATTTGCTTTCATCCGAAAAAAGTACTTTGGACCACTGAGCAACAGTCCAGTGCTGCTTCTCTGTAGCCCAGGTCAGGCGCTTCTGCCGCTGTTTCTGTTTCAAAAGTGGCTTGACCTGGGGAATGCGGCACCTGTAGCCCATTTCCTCCACACGCCTGTGCACGGTGGCTCTGGATGTTTCTACTCCAGACTCAGTCCACTGCTTCCGCAGGTCCCCCAAGGTCTGGAATCGGTCCTTCTCCACAATCTTCCTCAGGGTCCGGTCACCTCTTCTCGTTGTGCAGCGTTTTCTGCCACACTTTTTCCTTCCCACAGACTTCCCACTGAGGTGCCTTGATACAGCACTCTGGGAACAGCCTATTCGTTTAGAAATGTCTTTCTGTCTTACCCTCTTGCTTGAGGGTGTCAATGATGGCCTTCTGGGCAGCAGTCAGGTCTGCAGTCCTACCCATGATTGCGGTTTTGAGTAATGAACCAGGCTGGGAGTTTTTAAAAGCCTCAGGAATCTTTTGCAGGTGTTTAGAGTTAATTAGTTGATTCAGATGATTAGGTTAATAGGTCGTTTAGAGAACCTTTTCATGATATGCTAATTTTTTGAGATAGGAATTTTGGGTTTTCATGAGCTGCATGCCAAAATCATCAGTTTTAAAACAAAAGACCTGAAATATTTCAGTTGGTGTGCAATGAATCTAAAATATATGAAAGTTTAATTTTTATCATAACATTATGGAAAATAATTAACTTAATCACAATATGCAAATTTTTTGAGAAGGACCTGTACAGAGGATGTGGAAAACCTGGTGCAGAGAACACAACCTCTGCCTCAATGTGAAGAAGACAAAGGAGATGGTGGTGGATTTCAGAAGGGACAAGCGTCCTCTCCTTCCCCTGTACATCGGAGGAGCAGCTGTGGAGGTGGTCTTCAGGTACCTGGGTGTGCACATATCCAATGACCTCACCTGGAATGCCAACACTTCACAGCTGGACTTGGGAGCTCCGTCCTGAGGAGTTTCTATCACTGCAGTGGAGAGCGTCATCTGCACCTGCATCATCATGTGGCACAGCAGCTGTACTGCTGCTGAGAGGAAGGCTCTGCAGCAGGTGGTGAAAGCTGCACAAAGGACTGTAGGGAGCAGGCTTCCCACCACCTCGGACCTCTACATGTCCCGATGCAGGGGACGGGTCCTCCGCATCCTGAAGGACTCCACCCCATCCCACTCATAGCCTGTTTCAGCCCCTGCCCTCAGGCAGGCGGCTGAGGAGCATACAGAGCAAGACCACCAGGCTCAATAACGGCTTCTTCCCTGCAGCTGTTAGACTGCTGAACTCCAGCTGTGTCCTGTAGAGCATATTTATTTTTTTACTAATTTAAATGGGCTATAATTCAGGACCTGAGTCCTAATTTCATACCATTACATGAAACGTGAGATGGTATGACAAAAGTTCCTTGAATTCATCTAAGTTGGAGAAAGCGCAATCAATTTGAAGACAACCCACCCATTTTGAACTGTTCAAACTTTCATAAACAACTTGAACTATGTGTTCTGTGTGTGGAGGCTGAGCATATCCACATTTTTGCTTCCTCTCATTTCCAATTCTGCCTCAGGGAGACCGAGGATGAAAATGTGGAGGAGAGAAGTGGTAGAAAAACAATTCCAAAGAAGTGGTTTAAATGGAATCAGGAGATCAGGTGGGCTGCAACAAAGATTATCCATACTGAATGTTTCAATATTGACTTAAGGAAAATGTGGATGATTGGCTTTCTATTGTAACACTTTTGTCTTCATAACATACAGGGATTGCTTGAGTTTCTTATTGAAAGAAAAAATTGAGAAATGCCAAAAGGAGGGAAAAGAAGGGCAGGAACTTGAGGAGTACTTGAAAACTGTGCTTGACAATGAAGTGAAACCTCTTTGGCCTAAAGGATGGATGCAGTCAAGGTCTGTGGCAATTTAAAAAACTAAGGCTCAACCAAAAGATTTTTACCACACTTTTATTTCAGGGTGCTGATGAGGGAAAGCAGGAAGTTGACTGGCCTCTTCTCTTCACAGCAGTAAGTTTTACAAATCCAGGAAAATGTGGCTTGGATTGCAGTTGAAATCTTTTCAGATTAAAGCAGCATTCAGAGGTTATTGTAGAACTGAGTGGAATGTTTTGGGAGTGATTCCTAGCTGTCTGCATCTGAGACTGAATTGCAGATGGTTCCTGTAGTCGGCAAGCTTTGACGTCTTCTCGTACTCCCGCACCATGAATTTCAACTCAAGATTTTCTGATGAAAGCTATTCAACATTGTGTATGTTCTCATGTGTCCAGAGTAAACAAGGCCAAGAGTTTTCAAAATGAAAAGTGTCAATCTTCCGTTGGTGGAGCTTCCAAATTTCCAGATGTGTGCAGAAGTCTTCAGGGAACTGAAGAATTGAAGGTAGAGTCGGGTGTCTCTGCTTCTTTATCACCTTCAAAGGCAGACAAATCTCCAGCGAACTTCACATCCACTCCTGGACGTTCCCTTCTGGATATTCTCGCTGACCAGGCACTGGCTCGTGAGCAGCCCCTCAGTCTTTCCAAGGACTACTTGGCAGCAGCTGTTTTCAAGCCCTGGAGCTTTAGGATGGATGACAAAAGTCCTCCTCTTCCTCCCCCACCACCTCACTCCAGCCCAGTTGAATTTCCTGAAAGTCGGGTTGTTTTGCCTCAGCTGTTGCCGGTTGGAGATGGGAGATCTTTAGGAGTCTCCCAACTCAGAAACGGAGAGTAGGTTTCATCTTTGTGTAGTTGAATATTGCCTGAGCCTCCTGCTAATCTAAAGTTATTTCTGAGTTTATTGGGGCCCAGTCAGAATTGATAAATATTGTAAGACTACTGTTAAATTGCTGGATTGTTCTAAATTGAACTTGATAAACATTATTTTTGAACTTGTCTTTCCGGTGCTGTCACTAAGATTGTAATTTGCCTTAAGACTAAATAAAGCTGCAAATGAGACACTTCAAGGACTCAAAAGCTGAAACCTCTGAGGGATGTACAAATATTGCCGAATGTTCTTCTGTACAAGATGGATATACATTTGCAATGAAATGTTAGGGGAACAATTGTGTATGAGGTAAACATGAGAAGAGTTGAACAACCCTTTTTCTCAATTGAAAGGGTTCGAATCATACTTAAGAATTTATTTATTTGGCATTGTTGGGAGGGGGGGTGTTGAATCAAACTAAGCAGAACATGGTCACAAAACGTACATTAGGGAAAACTGTCTAAAGAAATCACCTTTTTATCCATTTCTTTTCTTTTTTTAACGGTTTAGTTCTTTGGATAGATTTTCTTAAGATTAAGATGTCACAATGACTGAAAGGGTTTGTCCCTAAAACTGATAACTGCTGCTATCATACTTAGTGGCAACTGCTGAGGTTGGCTTGATATGTTTTGGAAAATCCAAGCTCTTCCATGGACACAATTTTTGACCACTTTCCTATTGTTAAACCATGACTGACTTTAATTGGGGCAAGTGAGTCTCTTAGTGCTTTAGAATATTTTTGTCCCGCAAAGGGGAAATTTGGCTGTAACAGCAGCAAAGTGACGGATAATAAAACCATTCACTATCAACATTCAGGACACTAACAAAAACCAAAGTATTGTGCAGTTATTAAAAAATAATGTGGCATACTATTGGACTGTGCAGTGGGATAATTTAAAAACTGTAGATATTTACAGAATGTGTAGTTCTGCAATGCAAAGTAAATTGTATTTTCAAGAAGTTAAGAGTATAAACCAAAACGCGTGCAAATAAGTATCTGCTTATCTTTAGTGTTCTTTGACCTCATGCAAGAGTTCTCTCTTGGAGTAAATTTGGTAGGGATACCCCTCCTGGAGAAGTTTAACACTGCTCTTTGATGATGGCTCTCAAAGTTCAGTTTTGAAAGTCTTAAATTTATTTTTCTGCTATTTATTCCAGAGTCAAAGATGTCTGACTTTCTAATCTGTTAAATTCCTTTTAGATGAAGACTTGTTGCTTTTTGAATCTCTGAGCCTACCGCATGTGAGCTGGGTTCTGTTTGATTATACAGGCTTGGGTGTGGCTAGTAAAAGTGAACTGGGATTCATTAAAAACATGGTCAGTTGATTCATGATTTAGCAAGGGGGGTGATTAATTTTTTCCCATCAGGGCAGGTTGGTTTGAATTTTTTCCTGCCAAAGGAAAATGTAATCAGTTGAAATACTTTGTTTATTTTTATTTTATTTTGGGGGGCGGGGGGTGTAAAACCAAAAGGGGTCAAATAATTCCGATTTAAGTTGCTATAGCATTCGATTCTGAACAATATCCTACATTCAGGGAAGATGCTCAGTGAGGAAACGGAAACCTGCTTCTGTTAAAATCTATTGTCTGTATTTTACAAACCTTTTCAAATTATGTAAATGAAGTACTATTGTGACATCATACAATTTTTAAACGAAGTTTGAATTTAGAGGCATTTCTCAACATTTAAAGTTAATGCTGAAGGCACATTTTACATTTGGATGTAGACTGAAAAAATATGTACACTGGATCTGAACAAAAAACATCCAACAGTTTAGAAAGCACAAAATTAAATACCTTTTTATTTAAAGCAATATTCAGAAAAATTGGATTTAACGCTTTGACCAAACGTTATTCCAACACTGTTGGAACATGTACCTAGGCAGTAACTCTCTGTAAGAGTAGTTCTTGTTTAAAGACCTGACCTGCTGTTTGTGACCTTTACAATTAACAGAGGAATTCCATTGAAATATTTGGACTTGGAAGACAAAGACAATGGATCTTCTGGAATGCATTTCCCACATTGAAACGGAGTATACCAATTTCCAAGCGTATGGTTTGGACTGGTTCCAGAGTCAGTAAATCAAATAAGCAAGAAGAGCAATCAAGAAGAAGGATCCTCTGTATCTGTCTGCAGTTCCTATAAAATATGTGACAAAAAGCCTTTATGGGTTTATTTATTCATAATATCTAGCAAGAGAATTCTTTTTCAAACTTACCGTTTCCTCCTAATGGCTGATTGTTTTGTACTTCACTTTCTAAAGCCTTTTCTTTAGTCATGTGCAGCTTTGTTGAATAAATATGTTCTGGATTCCCTTAAGGAAGAAAAATTGGTTTTAGAAATTTGATATACAATGCGGCTACAAAAATGTCTAAGCCTAAACTTTTCAATGTCACATTTCAGACTTTAATGTATTTTATTCAGATTTTATGTGATCAGGCCAACACAAAGTCATCTCTAACAGGCATCCTCCCAGGATTATTCTGTTTAGGTCAATTTCCTTCAACTCCAACCAGCTTTCCCCTCCCTCTAGAGTAACCCTACAGCATGATACTACCAGTACCATGCTTCACAATGGGGAAAGTTGCATTCAGTGTGATGTGCAGTTGTAGATTTAGCCACACACAATATTTAGTATGTAAGCCAAGAGGTTGTTTCAGTCTCATCTAATCAGAGCACAGCCTTCCACATGTTTGCTGTGTTCCCTACATGGCTGGTGACTTTTTTTTTTCCTTGCCAATCTTCCATGTAGGCCATTCTTCCATTCATAGAGATTAAACTATTCACAGGCAGAGTAATGTGAAGCCAGCTAATCGCCTAAGACCTGCTGCAAATGGAATTTTTGGCCATTTTAAATGCAATAAAACCAGTAACAGGCGAATAACGTTTTTGACCCGTTCCCTTACATTTTGTCTGAGTTACTGTGTAACACATACAGGTCACATAATTGTCCCCTTCAGTTTTTACGCATTCTAATTGAATGCACTAATAAATGCTCAACAGAATTTAGATGTTTATTCAAAAATGAAATAATTGACTGTTATTTTAGCAGTATTCTAAAGATTCAGTACAACAAATACTTCTCAAACTGGATCTTAGAACTATAGTTAAATGAGATACAACCTATCACTGAATGGAAAAAATAGGATGATCACACCACTATTTAGTTTAAACTACACGGTACAAGCAAAAAAAAACTTTGTTCCAACGAATGCAGCCATCTATGTATGCTGTATCTCTTTGTACATTATCAGAGGCAGGTGTTACATTTTCAAAGTAATTTTTAATGCTAGAACACATTTTACTACCCAAAAATATTTACAAAAAAATGTTTTTGATCTAGTAGCCTTTATTTTAACTATATAGGACAGGAAATGGGCTGAGAGTGAGAAGGGCATGCTGCAAAGGTCCCATGGTTGGGAATTGAACCCCGGACAGCAGTGTTGAGGACTAACGACCTTTGTGCTTGCGGCAACCGCTCTACCCCTGCACCGCCTTGACGATAAATTGGGTCAAAAACCTTATTGTTGACAAATTATTGCATTCTTATTGGCTTTATTACTTTTAAAATGGCCAGGGTTATTACAATTTTGGTAGGTATTTTATATTGCCTGCTACAGCGTTAAAACAAATGCATGCCATACTTTTTTAACATTTTAAAAAGTCCTTTTTTTAAAAATTCCTCACTGTGTGCATTTCTGTCACATAAACTCTCAATAAACTTCTAACCATACTAGTTGATGTGAAAATTAGGATCTTGTCATTAAAACAGTTTGAAGTTTTTAAAAGATGAGGTTTGCTCACAGAGGACCACCGCGGTGAGGTTTTGCGACGTCTCCACCGGAGGATGCTGCGGTCCAGTGGTTCCCAGTTCCAGCTTGGCTTCACACCAGTACTGGCTTCCATTGTCCTCTCTTCGGGGAGTAATGAGCAGAGTGAAGCTCTCGTTCACCGGCGTTTTCTCTGCAGTCCTGTTGGAGTGGAGCTGATCTAGTGGGGTCTGTCCCCTGAAGAAGGTCACGACAAGGTTTCCGACGGGGGCAACGTCCTGAACTGTGCACTGTAGAGTGTACTGATGTCTCTCATACATCGGGCCGGTGTGATTCAAAACCCGAATGTAGACTCTTTGTGGTGGCTCTGTGGAGGCAGACGAAGGTTATACACCTTGAAATGCATAAATGTTCTATGTTAAGAAAAAAGAAATTGGTAACTTACTGTAGACTATTACAGAGAGTGAAATACTGCACTGCCCACTCTCGTCAGAGGTTGCATAACATATAGGGTTGACACTCCATTGAGTAATCCTGTCCACTCTCCACTCCAAAAATTTTTCCATTGTGGGTTCTGAACCTTCCTGTGTTGATTTAAAGGCACAAATTCAAAAAACTGTTGAGCATTTCTTCTTGAGAGTTCATGACAAAAATGTGACCGTATCTGTATAACCCTTTCTAATCCTTTACCTCCTCGAATCCTCCCCTCATCTGCATTTGCAAGCGAAATGTACATAATGTGCAAAGCAGCCCCAGACCATCACACCAACCACTACCACGGTGTTAGAATGTCGGTATGATGTTATTTTACTGTTATTTGTGTGCCATAGGAAAAATAATGCACATCTTCATGAAAGTCCTCTTGTGGTCCCATCAGTCCAGAGAAAATGTTCTCAAGTCTTGTGGCTCATACGATGTTTTTTGTTTTTAAATAGAAGGGTCTTTCTGGTCTGATTTTTTTTTTCCATGTTTGAAACATGACCTTATATTATCATTAGATTGCATTTAAAAACAATGTACTTAATTGGCTTAATATAAACATACCTGCTACAATATAAAAACAATGATGTGCATTCTTTAAAAATCTAGTTATAGTTAAAACTCCAGACATCTCATCTACATCTACAACAGGAACTGGCATAATTGTTTTCTTCATCTAACGTGACATTTTAGCATGGGATTTTTTTTTTATCTTACCTGTATATTTTCCCAGCCTAGCATAAAAAGCCCAGTGCTTGGGTTTGAGCAGTTTGCTGTGGCTGCATCTCCAAACCTAAAACAGGAGAGTTCAATGGAAACTCAGTTTTCTTCTTCTTAAACAGCCTATTTCCATTTAGACCAAGATGTCAAACTGGAGAACTGCTTTCCTCCCAGTCTTTGAGACCTTACCTGACCACAAGAGTAGAAGGTGAAATCTGCAGATTACAGCTCACTGTGGTCCTCGACTCAGTGGAGGTGGGGGACAGAAAGCTGAGAGATGAGGGCGGGTGATTTGTTGGTAAAGGAGAGGGAGGTGATATCTGTGATGGAAGAAGTGGGGCAGGAGCAATGATGGGAGAAGAGGTAGCTGACGGAACAAAGAATGAGGAACATAAAACAATAAGTTACACTCATACAGTGTGTACAGCGGAAACCAGATATTAACATACACTGTAGAAAAACAGATTAGCTTTATCAAGAGATCAAAACATTTAACATCAACATGTATCAAGAGATCAAAAAATACATTTTTTTTAATCGCCGTTTTCATATTCATAAGTTTAAATACACTAAAATTGTGTATGTAACGATGTCAGGGCTTTGTAGACCCCCCAATAGGTGCATTAGTAACATTTGAGTTTATTAAAGGCAGATGTATTTAAAGGTAACAGCTCAAACACTCCACTTGTGTGACAACATGGAAAAATCTAAATATTTCAGCCACAATCTTAGGAAAAGAATTGTGGACATCAACACATTTGGTTCATACTTGGGAACAATTTCCAGTCTAGAAATGTTATATTAAAAAAATATGAAAGTAAATAAAAAATTAAGTATATATTTAAAAAAAAACAATATGAAAGTATAACTGGCATGGGAATGTCCTGCCATCATAATGAGCAAGTATGAGATAGGTCCTGTTTCCCAGAGATAAAGGCGTCTGGTGAGAAATGTGTGTATCAACTACAGAACCAAAGCAAAAGAGCTTGTGAAAATGCTGACTGAAGCTTGTAACAGAGTATCATTATTCACAGTGAAATGAGTCCTGTACTTCCAGGGACTGAAAGGCCACTCAGAGAGGAAGAAGTCATTACTCCAAAAGTAACATAAAAAGCAAGTTTGCAGTTTGCAAATACACTCGGGTACAAAGACGTTGACTTCTGGAGACATGTCCTGTGTTTTCATGTAACATAAAATGAAAATATCTGGCCATGCTACATTCGGAGGAGAAACAGGAAGCTTAAAAATGTGAAAAACAACATTCCAACTGAAGTACAAGGGTGGTATAGGGTGCTTTTTGTAAAGTGAAAGTCAAAAATTAACAGCAGTACTTTGAGTTATTTAGACTGGATAAAAGGAGAACAAAAAGGGAGTCAATTTGTTAGACATATTTTCACCATGTTATTTATTCATTTATAAATGTCAACGTTTATAAACATTAAATTATCAAGCTAAATATTTGATTTACAAACTAAATATTTTGGTCAAAACTAAATATTCAGTTAGCAAGCTAAATCTTTAACTCCAAACTAAATATGTAGCTTCTAACTAAATATTTAACTCTAAAATAAATGTTTAGTTAGCAAGCTAAACATTTACTTTGAAGCTACATATTTAGCATCAAACTAATTATTTAGCTACAAAACAAATGTTTAGTTAGCAGACTAAACAGTTATTTTAAAGCTAATTATTAAGCTAGAAACTAAATGTTTGGTTAGCAAGCTAAACAGTTATTTTAAAGCTAATTATTTAGCTACAAACTAAATGTTTAGTTAGCAGACTAAACAGTTATTTTAAAGCTAATTATTTAGCTACAAACTAAATGTTTAGTTAGCAAGCTGAACAGTTATTTCAAAGCTAATTATTAAGCTACAAACTAAATGTTTAGTTAGCAAGCTGAACAGTTATTTTAAAGCTAATTATTAAGCTACAAACTAAATGTTTAGTTAGCAAGCTGAACAGTTATTTTGAAGCTAATAATTTAGCTAGCTCAACAAAGTCAGTGTTTTAAGTGGACAACACAAAGCCCTGATCTCAGTCCCATAACAAATTTGTGTGTTATACTGAATGGTGTGTGTTAAAGGTGACCTAGAAAGCTGATTTATTTCCACCAGTTGTGAGCCAAAACTACAGCCAACTGTCTTGGGGACAGATGATAAAATGACATGAGTCTTTAAAATCAATTAAATAGTAATGTAATAATATGTCTATATAGACATAATATGTCTATATCCATTGAATATTCCTAATTATCCTCAAATAGAACAAAGTTTAATCTGGTTTAAAGTCGGACAGTGAGAATGATAAGGAGCATTGAGATTGTAGAGTGAAGTAAAGCAGAGGACAACTTGTTTCATAGTTCCACAACCCGAGAAACAAATTCCAGCTACAAACTGAAACACGTCAGTCAGATTATACTCATCCGTGAAGTCTTCTCGTCTGTATTTTCAGCATGGGCACATGTTAAAGCCTTTACAATGCTGACTCCAAATCTATTTATGAATACAACAATGCAACCCTTCATCTGTTTATTTTGGCATTGTGAGGCATGACCTCATGACTCAGAATCTCCTGCCTTTTCATAATGAAGGCCAGGGTCAACTGAATGTTGCCACCTAGTGAAATATTACCCATTCTGCTGATCTGTTGTGAACCATTGTTTCTTCGCACACCGAATACACCCAGCGTGTTCCTCTGAGGAAGGAAGGACACCCTGCCCAAGTCAAAAGAACCTACTCCTCTTTTTGAATTGACCATTGTTCCAGGCAACCCATAGGCTGGTCTCCCTTCTGATGACCTCACCCAAAGGAGACATGCTGGCTGTCAAAATGTATTGTTATGGATCCCCTTAACAGGCAGACCGTCTCCCCCTAAAGAGCATGACGATATTAAAATTATTATCTAAATTTAACTGAAATCTGTTCGAGATTTTACAGATGTTTAGTGATAGAGGAAGCAGTGATATAATTGTATTAAATAAAACCTTTTAAATGTGTAAATTTGAAAGCATGAGATTCGATGTTATCAACCAGCAAATCATATTATCATATCATATTATTATTATTAACCTAAATTTTTTTCTAGGAGCATGGGGTTTTGAGGTATCTTTACAACTATTTTTACATATTTTTTATATTTTTATTTTACTTTATTATTCTTAACATCTATTTCTACTATTTTGTGAAGCCAATAAAAACATAAAGGTTTAAAGTTAAATTCAAAAACTTGTCAATAGATTTTTCAATTTCTAGATTTTAATTTAAATCTTAAAATCCACCACTGTAAGAATAAAGTTATGGATATAACTTTTGTAAATTGACAATTTTTCTAAACTACAAAGCAGTATGTTAAAGGTTAAATGACCCTCAAATATATTTACTGTGTTTGCCATAAACTGATACTGTACATATACATTTACTATTGATTTAAGACCTTGCAGTTGTGACTTTGTTCTACTTATCAGTTCAGTAATTCATCTACCTGTTATGAAAGTGTGCGTCTTATTTAATCTTTTTTGATATAGCAAACCAAAAAAACTGTTGCCATTTCAGATCTTGTGTTTTTATCATCTGATCTGTTTTTGAAAGGTTGCTACACACCTTCTCATGATGGTCATCCCAAGGTCATTTAACTCACCTGAGCCAATGAGGCGAATCATCACAAGCGTTAGCGGCCATCCAGCTGCACACATCCTTCCCTTATTTTCCTTCTGTTAAAAAGAAAAACTGAGACAGACTGTTTTCTGAGTTCCAGATCCTTGATGCTGGCTGGACTACAGACTGGGAGCTCTGAGAAAACAACAGGGTTCTTCGGGCTTTTATGAAAATGTGGGTGTGTTGTGCTTGTTCTACAACTGATGATCAGTCAGTTCCTCTGCTCTGGGCTCTAAAAGCCACCCTGGGCGTTCTCTGTTGGTATATCAGAAGAGGAAGGAAGGGAGGGTCAAGAATAATCCAGTGTAACATAGAGGGGAAGAATCAAATTTGCCTATGAGTGTGTTTGTGAGTGATCAGAAGGGTGGGCTACTGATCAGCTCATAAGAATACAAAAAAATGAACACTAAGTGGAAATAAGTACGTTTTCTCATTCTAACAATCTTCACTGTCATAAAGCACATTGTTTTATGGTTTATGATTCATTCTTATTCCTTTGAAGCAGTTGTTCTCAGACAAATGTGCTAAATTACAGCTTCTAGGGTGATGTGCTTTACTTTCCTAGTACTAGTAAGGACACGAGCAGCAGCGTTCTGGATCAGCTGCAGCTGTCTGATTGACTTTTTAGGCAGACCTGTGAAGACACTGTTACAGTAATAAATACTTTTCTTTAGATCTTCCTGGGATATCAGTCCTTCAATCCTGGAAATGTTCTTCAAGTGATAGAAGGCCGACCTTGTAATTGTCTTTATGTGTTTCTGAAGGTTCACATCTGAGTTCCTCACTCCACCCAGATTCCAGGCCTGATCAGTAGTTTCTAGCTGTAACAGCTGAATCTGTGTGTTGACCCTTGATCGTTCCCCTTTAGGTGCAAAATTAATTCAATTCAGTTTATTTATATAGCACTAATTCACAACACTTGCCATCTCAAGGCACTTTATGAGTCATTTCATTCATTCAGTCATACATACATTCCAATCAGTAAGTTTTCTATCTAAGGAAACCCAACAAGTTGCATCAATTGCACATTTTAATTGCCTCTCAATACCTGCATCTGGGTCCCACTACCACAAAGCATTACACAAGATAGTTATGGCACATCCACACATTGATTTGATCTAAATCATGATTTGATCTAAATCAAATCAAATTTTATGTGTAGAGCACTTTTCATTATAAAATCAACATAAGGTGTTTCACGTGACAAAAACAAAAATATGAACAGATTCAAAGACAAACCAAACAAACCACATGTAAAGCAAAATCAATCATACACAACCAATCAAACTCTCAGCACACACAAGACAAAAACACTGCTCAATCCATCCCTATCTCTTTAAGTGAATATACAATAGCAATGAACATTCTTGTGCATCAGGTTTGTTTTGGCTATGAATAATTGCTTAGGGCAATTATTAATAAAACTTGTAATTTAGGTCAATTTCCAACCAACCATTACCCACCATTCTGACTGTCCAGGAAATAATAATTATAACCAAATAGTTCAGTCTTAGTTAAGTTAATGTTTGACTACCTATTAAATAAGGCTGAGGTAATTAAACAATAACAGATGATGGAGTAAATTTGTAGCATTCTTCGAACAGCAAGTTACTACACATGTATCTGGAATAACAACATACAACGACTTTCCAAACGACTTTTCCAAAAAGAGTTTATTAACAAAAATAATTCCACTTTCCAGTCAAAATACTTTAATCAACAAACTCTTTAAGCTAATAGCACACAGAACTAAACCACTAAGTAAAAGAATGAATAATAAACACTGATTACCGAAAGTAAAAACAGTAAAAATTTCCAAATATGCAAGAAATAGAAACAATAACCAATATATTGATAATGATGTCACAGTCCAGTATGAATATGTATTCATAAAGTTCAAGACTTGTATTGAAGGGTTTTAAATGTTAGTTTTACACAAATTATAATTAATTTATGGCTAATTTGCACAATTTGGTATGTGTTCAAACAATCAATTCACAATGCAGAGCAGGAGTGAAGAGAAAATATTTTCTGATGGAAGAGGCCCGGGTCCGCACGGTAGAAAAACAAGCAGACAACTGAGGCTCATTAGCCAGCCTGAAGCCAACAAGAACAGAGCTCCCTAGCCGTCCTTCAACAGAACCCATGCACCTAGGACCTCAGGCCGGCTGGGTGACAATATGTAGGAAGTGTACTTTCAGAATCTAGCCCACAGGTCACCACCAACCCGTCCACATTTCTAACATATTTTCCCCACTCAGTGACACACCCGTTGAGATGTCGACCCTGATAATTGGCAGCTCCGTAGTCAGAAACGTGACATTAGAGACACCATTGACCATACTCAAATGCCTACCAGGGGGCAGAACGGGCGACATCAAATCCTACCTAAAACTGCTGGCTAAGGATACGTGTAAATACAGTAAGATTGTTATTCACACTAGTGGTAATGACGCCCAGTTACGCCAATCAGAGGTCGCTAAAATGAGTGTTGCTTCGGTGCGTAAGTTTGCCAAAATAATGTCAGACTCTATTCTTTTCTGGTCCCCTGCCCGATCAGACCAGAAACGACATGTTGACATTCCACCAATGGTTGTCTGGGTGGTGTCCTGCAAACAATGTGGGCTACATTGATAACTGGCAAACATTTTGGGGAAAACCTGGTCTGATGGAGAGACGCCATCCATCCCACTTTGGATGGAGCAGCTCTTCTTTTTAGGAATTTGGCCATATTTATTAGTCCTCCAAAACACTGACAACCCAGGGTCCAGACCAGGAAGCAGAGTCATAGTTTAACCCACCTCTCTGCAGCTTCTATACTGTTACCCACCCCATTACCCCATTGAGACAGTGTCCTGCCCACTGCCAAAATCAAATGGATTAAAAGTTAACATAAGAGCAAATCATGAAAACCTCTTAAAGATAAGTATGACTTTGACTAAACAGAAAAATAAAAGTATTAAATGTGGTTTATTGAACATAAGATCTCTCTCCTCAAAAACATTGTTAGTAAATTACCTGATTTGTGATAATCAAATTAATATGTTTTGTCTCACAGAAACTTGGCTGCAGTAGGATGATTTTGTATAAATCAGTCAACTCCTTCCAATTATTTAAACTTCCACATGCCGATGATCCGCAACTAGATTTATCTATAAATCCTGATTAATCCAATCAGTTAGGTAGATTACAGGCATGTCTTGAAGACATGAAAACATAGATGACTCCAAAGTTTCTGCTTTTAAATTCTGATAAGACAGAAGTTGTCGTCTTTGCACAAGAAGATCTAATAAAGAAACTGCTTATTCAATCAATTCATCTGGGTGGCATTAAATTGGTCTCCAGTAATAACATAAAGAACCTAGGGGTTATTTTTTAAATGAGGACATGACATTCAAATCCCATATTAAACAGGTTTCTAGAATTTCCTTCTTTCACCTCTCGTATATTGCTAAAATTAGAAACATCCTGTCCTGGAGTGACGCTGAGAAAGTAGTCCATGCATGTGTTACTTCAAGGCTGGACTCCTGTAATTTTTTTACTATCAAGAAGTCCACAAAATGCAATTAAAAGCCTTCGGTTAATCCAAAATGCTGAAGCAAGAGTTCTGATGAATATTTAAAAAGAGAGATCACATTTCCCCTGTTTTAGCTTCCCTTCATTGGCTCAAGCTCCATCATACATCAGAGATCTGATCGTTCCATATGTTCCCAACTGAGCACTTCGCTCTCAGACTGCAGGTTTACTTGTAGTTCCTAGGATTTCTAAAAGTAGAATAGAAACCAGATATTTTAGTTATCAGGCTCCTCTCCTGTGGAACCAGCTCCCAGCTTTAGTCCGTGAGGCAGACACTCTGTCTACTTTTAAGGCCAGGCTTAAAACTTTCCTTTTTGATAAAGCTTATAGTTAGAGTGGCTATGGTCATCCTGAGCTATTTTTCTGTAGTTATAGGCTTAGACTGTTGGAGGACAGACTGACCACTTTTCTTCACTCTGCTACTTTTCTCTTCTACTACTCTCTTCTATAATTTTTTGCTGTTATTTTAACATAGAAGGTACACCTGGTCTGGTATCCTGGTTCGCTACAATGCCCTGTTGGAGTGGGATGTACTCTTACATCAGTTCTTCTTGTTCTTTCTGTGTCTCTGCTCTGTCTTCTCAAACCCCCAGACGGTTGTGGAAGATGGCCGCTCGTACTGAGCCTGGTTCTGTTGGAGGTTTCTTCCTGTTAAAGGTGAGTTTTTCCTCTCCACTGTTGCTACATGGTTGCTCAGTATGAGGGATTGCTGTGGTTGAAGTCTGCATGAATGGGGCACAAAGTCAAGTCAATGCAAACTACTCAGATTCCTTAAATAGAAAACTTTTTAACTGATTGGAATGTTTGTATAAATGAATTGAAATGACTTCTTGTAAAGTGCCTTGAGATGACATCTGTTGTGAATCTGCACTTTATAAAAAAACTGAAATGATTTTGATTAAAAGTAATGTTTCATTAGATAATTTGCTGAACTAGATATCAATAACATTTTTGGGAAAATTGATTTGATTTTATGGATCAGTCACCACAGTGATTATCTAATTTTGGTATTCTGGCATACTAAGAAGGCGGTTTCAAAACAACTTACAAGACTAGTTTTTGGTGTTCAAAGCCTGGTTCACACAACAGGATTTTAAGATTGTCACAAGAGTTCAAGACCGCACACATGCCGACATAAAATCACAGATATTCCTGTTTTGCTCCTACAGTGTTTGGTGAGTGGGCACATGTCAATGACGAGACACCACACACGAACCGGTTTTACTCACATATATTCCAAGCTCAGACAGGAAATCTCACAAAACATCATTATATAAAACGTGACTAAAATCAAAGGAGTAAAAGATATGGACGCTGAGGATGAGGCATCGGCTATAGTTTGTGGACAAGTTAACAGAGAAAAAAATGAAATCCTGGCGTTGGATAAAGGAGAGGACACAGCAGGAGCAGGGGCTCTACTTTGTACACAAAAAATATGGAGGTAAATTATTGGGTTTTTTCACTGGGAAACGTCGTTACACATTTTGCTCTAAGTGATCTCTGTTTCTATCCATTTGTGGATTGTGGTCAAGTGACACTGTTGCATGAAACTTGGAAATAATAAGTGTATCACTGCCCTTTCACCTCGCTTTCTGATTGACTACACGTCACATTTAACAGGCTGCATGCTCGTTTGTCCTTGGAACACACCACACATGCTGTGATATTGGGCCAAGATAATCCAACATGTTGAATATCCCCGATTTGTGATTGGAGTGGTCCCGACATCCTTTTGAGCAGGCCAGAGCACTCTGAACACACCACACATGGCAGGAATATCTGTAAGTATTAACTAAGAGCCACCCCGATAATCAGGTCATGTTGGAAGGGGAGAATCGGATCAAAATCGGCCTATAAATCCTGCCTTGTGAGCCAGGGCTGAACCGTCTATTTTAAAGCTGATCTGTATTTTGAATACCGTAAATAACAATTCTAATTGTTTATGAGCACCAGCGGTCTGTTGTGGGAGACCCCACAGAATTAAACCATGTTCATCAGCATTAACGGACGCTATTTTTAGCATGTAGCGCAGGCTAATTATTAACTCTGTGTAGCTTAGCACCAGAGAACAAGGTAAAACTCCAGTGGGATGGAGTAAATCATGTTGCATGATTAAAATGAGTCTATCGGTTAATAACCTTTTCAAAACACTGTTTATACCACAGACCAAACGGCCTGTTGGTACCCAAATAGTCTGAAGAATTAAATATTACAAACGCAGCAAAACACAGTGAAAATAGACAATCAAAATATCTTTACAGGTCTTATTCACTCGTCTTTTCAATAAATTTGCTGTGTCCTGTGGATTGAAAGAATGCCTTGTGAGTCGTTTTCTGTGGAAAAAATGCTCTGGCACTCCTGTTTCAGGAGGTTGCAGTTTGTTGAAGGAGTGGGAGTGGGGAAACATCAGGATCACAAATCTTGCTCAATATTCATGATGTGCAAATGTCTTGCCTTTGATTAGCTAACAACAATGTGACTCTTATGCTGCCTCTGAACAAATAACTAACTTAACTTACTTCACTGGTGGTGTTCCAAAACAAATTTCAACAGTTTTTATTCTCAGCTCCTCTTTCTTGTGCAAAAAAATGCAACACTGATGTCCATAAATAACACAAGCCTGAGCGTGTTCTGCCATGTTCTGGATTTGCTTACGGTTAGCTTCCACCAGTCGAGATGCCCTCTCCTCTCTCTGGCCCCCACCTTTCCGCGGGGGGTCGCAACCCAAGGTGGACGTGGCCAGGATACACTTCTACGTAGATAACACAGCTTTTTCTGACTCGCTTGTTTTTGGTGTCTATTTCCTTTTTGTTGGTAATACCATACCATACCATACCATGTTTGTTTATAAAGCACATTTAAAAACACCATGAGAGCTGAACAAAGTGCTGTACAAAATAAAAAAATAAAAATCAGCGAATACACAAAGGTAAAAATAAAAACATAAATAAAACCAGCTAAAGGCTGAGATAATCTAGAGGAAAGTCAAGGGGGATTAAAAGCCAGTGAATAAAAATGCTTTTATCAAATGAGACTTAAAAGTGGTGAGTGATGGGGCCAACCTAATCTGTAGAATTTTGAAGTTCTGTTATAATAATCTCTTTCTTGTCTTCAGGACCAATGATTAAGCTAACAACTTTAACTATCTCTCCACCAAACTTTATACTTTGAAACCATCAAACACGGACTCTTCTATTGGGTGGCCTGAGCAAGAGCCACATTTCATTACTTCAGAGGACATGTCTCCACTACCCTAGATGTCAAGCTTTACACCACTGTATCTGACTCTTGGTAATTAAAGGTGTGGCTGCAGCCGGTCACACTTTCCGTGATAGACCAACACTAATGTCCCTTTTTTCACTAGGGTCGGCTCGGCCCAGGCCGTGTCGGGTCAGCCCGGCATGGTCTGGTTGTGTTTCCATTGCCATCTCAGGAATGCAGCAGTGGGCGAGGACATGGGCGGTCTCAGCGTAGTAAAGGTCCAGTAAAAATCAGTCATCACTCATCGTTTTCCGACATTACAGATTCCGATAATGGAGCCGATATCTAGCACACTCTCTCCCGCTGTTCGCCGGCCTTTCACCATAAATGTCGTCCATTTCTGCAAAGCCCTTCCAGTGCTTGCGGTCTGCCCCATACACCACCACTTTGTTAAAGAACATAAGTGAATAAACGCCATCTTAAATACCCAGAAACACAGCAGAAAATGAAAGGATAAAGAAGCAGGGTTTAAAGCAAGCTTAGATTTGAACATCTGATGAGGCACTGTCAAATGAGTCCAAAATGTAACCTTCTGAAATGCATGCAAACTAGGACTGCACATGACCCTGAACGCACCATGCACAACACCAGTAAAACATGGTGGTAGCATCATGCTGAGGGGATGTTTTTCTTCAGCAGGGATGTCATGGCCTGTACTTGTATAGTGCTTTATTTTGTTCCCGAGGACCCCAAAGTGCTTCACACTACATTCACGCACACATTCACACACTGGTGATGGCAAGCTACATTGTAGCCACAGCTGCCCTGACAGAAACAAGGCTGCCAAACACTGGCGCCTCTGGGCCCTCTGACCACCACCACTAGGCAAGGCGGGTGAAGTGTCTTGCCCAAGGACACGATGACTGAGACAGACAGAGCTCGAACCGGCAACCCTCCAGTTACAATATGAACTCCTAACTCCTGAGCTACAGTCGCCCCACGTCATAAGTGATGGTAAGATGAATGGAGCTAAATTCCTGCAAGAAAGGATCTGAGATTTGAAAATAAAGATCCATAAATGCTTGATACCCAATGTCACTGAGCTTAATCTATTTTGGAAAGATAAATGGGGAAAAGGTTGGAATCTTCACACCCAAACCTGATAACAAATTTAATGCTTATAGGTTTTTGTACAAAGAATTCTTCTAGCTTGCTGCTGAGAAATGCATGTCACACTTTTTAGATTAGTAAAAAAGAAGAAAAGAAAATCTTGCATTCTTTATGCAGTTATGTTGTACTGCTGTTCTAATTTAAAAAAGTAGAAAAAAATAATTAAAGTTAATTTAATTCAATTCAATTCAAAAATACTTTATTGATCCCAGAGGGAAATTAAGTGTTGGTATAGCTCATGTACAGTCGCTTGCAAAAGTATTCGGCCCCGTTGAACTTTTCCACATTTTGTCACATTACAGCCACAAACATGAATCAATTTATTGGAATTCTACGTGAAAGACCAATACAAAGTGGTGTACACATGAGAAGTGGAATGAAAATCATACATGATTCCAAACATTTTTTACAAATAAATAACTGAAAAGTGGGGTGTGCGTAATTATTCAGCCCCCTTTGGTCTGAGTGCAGTCAGTTGCCCATAGACATTGCCTGATTAGTGCTAATGACTAAATAGAGTGCACCTGTGTGTAATCTAATGTCAGTACAAATACAGCTGCCCTGTGACGGCCTCAGAGGTTGTCTAAGAGAATGTTGGGAGCAACAACACCATGAAGTCCAAAGAACACACCAGACAGGTCAGGGATAAAGTTATTGAGAAATTTAGAGCAGGCTTAGGCTACAAAAAGATTTCCCAAGCCTTGAACATCCCACGGAGCGCTGTTCAAGCGATCATTCAGAAATGGAAGGAATATGGCACAACTGTAAACCTACCAAGACAAGGCCGTCCACCTAAACTCACAGGCCGAACAAGGAGAGCGCTGATCAAAAATGCAGCCAAGAGGCTCATGGTGACTCTGGACAAGCTGCAGAGATCTACAGCTCAGGTGGGGGAATCTGTCCATAGGACAACTAATAGTGGTGCACTGCACAAAGTTGGCCTTTATGGAAGAGTGGCAAGAAGAAAGTCATTGTTAAAAGAAAACCATAAGAAGTCCCGTTTGCAGTTTGCCACAAGCCATGTGGGGGACACAGCAAACATGTGGAAGAAGGTGCTCTGGTCAGATAGACCAAAATGGAAAACGCTATGTGTGGCGGAAAACTAACACTGCACATCACTCTGAACACACCATCCCCACTGTCAAATATGGTGGTGGCAGCATCATGCTCTGGGGGTGCTTCTCTTCAGCAGGGACAGGGAAGCTGGTCAGAGTTGATGGGAAGATGGATGGAGCCAAATACAGGGCAATCTTGGAAGAAAACCTCTTGGAGTCTGCAAAAGACTTGAGACTGGGGCGGAGGTTCACCTTCCAGCAGGACAACGACCTTAAACATAAAGCCAGGGTAACAATGGAATGGTTTAAAACAAAACATATCCATGTGTTAGAATGGCCCAGTCAAAGTCCAGATCTAAATCCAATCGAGAATCTGTGGCAATATCTGAAAACTACTGTTCACAAACACTGTCCATCTAATCTGACTGAGCTGGAGCTGTTTTGCAAAGAAGAATGGGGAAGAATTTCAGTCTCTAGATGTGCAAAGCTGGTAGAGCCATACCCTTAAGACTGGCAACTGTAATTGCAGCAAAAGGTGGTTCTACAAAGTATTGACTCAGGGGGCTGAATAATTACGCACACCCCACTTTTCAGTTATTTATTTGTAAAAAATGTTTGGAATCATGTATGATTTTCGTTCCACTTCTCACGTGTACACCACTTTGTATTGGTCTTTCACATGGAATTCCAATAAAATTGATTCATGTTTGTGGCTGTAATGTGACAAAATGTGGAAAAGTTCAAGGGGGCCGAATACTTTTGCAAGCCACTGTAATTCATTCTTTAAGGAGTTGTTATAGATGATGATAGGTGTGGGCAGGAAGGATTTCCTGTAGCGGTCTGTATTGCAGCGAAACTGAAGAAGCCTCCGACTGAAGACGCTCTGTTGTTGTATGACAGTCTCATGAAGAGGATGCTCAGGGTTGTCCATAATTTCTTTGATTTTATGAAGAATCCTTCTTTGCATTATCATCTCCAGATTTTCCACAGTTGTCCCAAGAACAGAACCAGCCTTCTTTATCAGGTTGTTTAGCCTATTTAAATCCCTGGCTCTGATGCTGCTACCCCAACAGATGACGGCTGAAGAGATTACACTCTCCACAACAGACTTGTAGAAGATCTCCAGGATCTTGCTGCAAACCTTGAAGGACCTAAGCTTCCTCAAGAAGTACAGTCTGCTCTGTCCCTTCTTGTAGACGGCTTCACTGTTCAGTCTCCAGTCCAGTCTGTTGTCAAGGTGAACTCCGAGGTATTTATACTCCTCAACCACCTCCACTTCTTCTCCCATGATGGAAACAGTTTTTGACTTATCCCTGTTTCTTCTGAAATCTACAATCATCTCCTTTGTTTAGTTCACATTCAAGGTGAGACGATTGTTTCCACACCATGTCACAAAGCGGTCCACCAGCTCTCTGTATTCAGCTTCTTGTCCATCTCTGATACACCCGACAATTGCAGAGTCATCTGAGTATTTTTGCAAATGACAGGTCTCTGATTTGTACTGGAAGTCTGAGGTGTACAGAGTGAAAAGGAATGGTGAGAGTACGGTCCCCTGTGGTGCTCCTGTGCTGCTGACCACCTGGTTTGACACACAATTCTTCAGTCTCACAAATTGTGGTCTGTTGGTCGGTAGTCATTTATCCAGGCGATTGTTGAGGGCTCCACCTGTGTCTTCAGGAGTTTCTGACAAAGCAAATCAGGCTGAATTGTATTAAATGCACTGGAGAAATCAAAGAACATGATCCTCACAGTGCTGCCTGCTTTGTCCAGATGACAGTGGGTTGGTTGAAGTAGGTGGATGATGGCATCTTCAACTCCAACTCCACAGCGATAAGCAAACTGCAGTGGGTCCTGATACGTTCTTGTTTGCTTACTCCGGGGTGCCAAAAGGAGTCTCTCCAGGACCTTCATGATGTGGGATGTCAGGGCAACGGGTCTATAGTCATTGATGACTGATGGGTGAGTTCTTTTGGGTACTGGAACAAGGCAGGATGTCTTCCACAACACTGGAACCTTCTCCTGAGTTAGGCTAAGGTTGAAGAGGTGCTGCAGAATCCCACAGAGCTGCTCTGCACAGGCCTTCAGGACTCTGGGGCTGACACCATCTGGACCTACAGCCTTGTTCCGGTTCAGTTTCTCCAGCTGCCTCTTCACCTGACTTTTGGAGACAGACAAGTCGGAGGGGGAGGCAAAGGGGGTAGCAGCATTTTCTGATTTGGTTGAAGTCAAACTTGTGGAATTAGAAGAGTCCATGGCTGAGGTGAAGGATAAAACATCCGAGGTGTAACAGGAAAGCTGTTGATCAGAGGAGAGTGGGATGTCTGTTTGGCTGGGAACAGGAGAGGGGGATGCTGAGCTAGTTCCTGAACTGAACCTGTTCAAGAATATGTTCAGTTCATTGGCTCTGTCCAGACTTCCATCTATCCAATCCTTCCTGTCCTTAAAACCTGTGATCTTTCTCATTCCTGACCAGACATCTCTGATATTGTTCCTCTGTAGTTTGTTCTCCAGCTTCTTCCTGTATGCCTCCTTGCTGTCTCTGATCTTGACCTTAAGTTGCTTCTGTATACTCCTCAGTAATTCCATGTCTCCCTCCCTGAAGGCTCTTTTTTTCTTGTTTAGCAGTTCCTTCAGGTCACTGGTGATCCAGGGCTTGTTATTAGGGAAGCATCTCACTGTTCTGGTGGGGATGATGTTGTCCACACAGAAGTTCATATAGTCAGTCACACACTCAGTCATGGCATTGATGTCCTCTCCATGTTCTTGGCAAAGAGTCATCCAGTCTGTGGTTGCAAAACAATCCTGCAGGGCTTCTTCAGCTTCCTGTGACCATTTTCTCACAGTTCGTTATGATGACATAATGAGAATGAGCTTAATAGTGCACTATTAAAAATCCAACTTGCAATTTGTTAGCAGAGTTTACATTTTTTAGTCAGTTGAACATTTTAACAAGCAAAATGTTGAATTAACACGAAAAAAACAGTTAATTCAACTTTAGCGAGTGTTTTGTCCAGTGACTATAAAGTAAAAAGTTGAGCAAACTTGATATTTTAATTACCCAGTTAGCCTTTAACTTCAAGTCTTTGCGCATGCGCTATCACTAAGATACACGGGGTTTCCTCCAAGCTAGCTGAGCAGAAGTCGGCACGTGTGGCATCTACCCCATATAAGGTAAGTGTCATTTTATTTGCATTTATATATCAAAACTAAGTTAATAAATGTATAAAATTGTTTTAAGACAATTCCGTGTCCTTAACAAAAGAAACCTAAAAATAAATGTAGCCTACCCAAGTTCGATAAAGTCAGAGGAAGTTGCTGGCGATTCATTTTAAACAATATAACGTAGCAAATGTAACATGACTAAGCATGCTGCATTGGGCTGTACATAATTGAATACTCTTATATTTAAAAAAATGAAGGGACATAATACAGCAATTAGGTATAGGTACCCATGCATAAAAGTAAGCTGAGAAAAAAAAGTTTGCACAAGCGTGAATGTAGGACCGTGGGTGTCCAGAGCTAGCTGCAGCTGTGAGCTAACACAGCCGCATATCCCTGAAAAAACGCAGACGAGTGATTGACTGAGAAGGATGGCATCACCGTGTTGAGGCGCATTCAACATTCCCCCGCCCGGCGCGCGCGCGAGAGGCGTTAAGCAACGTGGTAGCGTGGCTAATTAGGAAAAAATATATATTGCGGACCTGCTACCTACTTCGTGCACCACGGAGCCCAGAATACAAGCGGTTTTAGTGGGAAACGAGGCTGTTTGCGGTGATGATCTGCGCTGTGGGCTGCAGGTTTTAAGGTAAACATAATGAGCTCAGATCAAAAGGTGAAAAAAACTATTAACTTGTCTTTAGGATAGGCCGACACTAATCCAAATGCATAGTAGCGTGCTACAGTTTACAGTTGATGAAATTGTGGTGTAACATTGTGTAGTCCAATTTTCTGTATTCATAATTCCAGAAATTAATTTTTTCTCATTTATTACATTAATTCTGTATCAATCAAACAATGCTTGCCTTTAAAGTCTGTGTTTGAGGTCCAACAAAATAAACCTGCATTCGATATGTAATTCACTAAAACAAGATATCAATGGATCATTACTGGATATTAGTGGATTAATGGATATTAATGGTAATTGGATATTAACATCATGCAATAATTATATTCCTCTCATCTACTTTAGTTGCCTTTTTCCACAGCAGGCCTTATATTATGCCTCTCTTGGCAAAACATTTTAAGTAATCGTATGATATAATTTTAGAATATTTACTAGTTGATTGTCATATGTATCAAATGTGTTCATGCTCTCTTGCTTTGTTTCTTTATTGTGCATCATGTGTTATGTGTGTTTCATGCTAATTTGCAACTTTTAATTTCCAATGTTATATTCTGTTTGTAAAAAAAAAAAAATCTAATTATGTAAAGCACCTTGAATTACCCTGTTCTCGAGAGTGTGCTATACAAATAAAATTGCCTTGGCTAGTTGTATTATTACCTTAACCAGTTTACACTTAAATTCAATTATTTCATTTAAAACTACTACTACCCCTTGTAGGGGAGTGTTTTTAGGAAAGCATTTTATGTTCTTTTTTTTGTCTTTAGGTTGGGATCCAATAGTAGCTGAGCATGCTCTGCACTTGTGTCAACTACAGATCCATTATCCACGGCTCTTCCAACACCACAAATCCCAGAATACAGTGTGCAGTGTCCAGGAAATTAGGCTGATGCTGTCAGGTGATCACCTGAACTGTAAAACTGCAGGTAAACATTAGGAAAGACTAAACTCAGACAAGCACAATCGAAACCTACAACTGTGATACAATAATCCAGTTGTTGGTTTCATTGCTATTTAATTTTAATCATACTCTGTGCAGTTACATGTACAGTTTGCAGCATTTAGTGAATTATTGTACTTTAATCAGATATTCAGAAAAACTTGCTGTAGCTTGTAATTCATGAAATTGTGACATAACATGCTTACATTTCCAGTAATGATATGCTTCAAATACCTTAATTGCATCAACATATTTCAATAAATCAATTAATGCTTGGCTTTTTAATGTCTTTATTGGTGTCTGACTAAATTAAATTGCATACATTATTTCTTTGAACAAAACGAGCTAAAATATATTCACATCTAATAATCAAAACCACATCTACTTACAAAGTTAATAGATATTAATTTTGTTTATCCATTTTGCCTATCAGATCCACATTTATTTTGTTTTGAACTAGCAGACCTTGTATATGTGATTGTTTTAAGAAATGCATTCAACACAGTGTATTGTGTGTGCGCAGACTATCTGGGGGCACATGGTCTAGCTGGTTTTCAGGAAAGCTTTCAAGCTGAACACTTGTGTAGATTTTGCCACGTGAGCAAAAACGACATTCAAACAAAAGATGCTACTTGTTTTCAACTTAGAACCATTGACCAGCACACTGCCATCATAAATGAACTGAGAGACCAACCGGAACTCCAGAGCAGACTTGGTGTAAAAAAAGAGTGTGTCCTCAGTAAACACCTGACTTTCTTTCACCCAATAACAGGGTTTCCACCTGATTTGTTACATGACACACTGGAAGGGATTGTCCCATTTGAGCTATCCATTTGCCTGAAAGAACTTATAAAAAAGGGATACTTCACGATTGACATCCTAAACAATCGTATTAAATCGTTTCCTTACAAGGACTCGGACAGAGCAAACAAGCCCAAAGTAATTTCCCAGTTGAGCTTCTCAAAGAAAACAATAGGTGGGAATGGGCATGAAAATTGGGCACTACTACGGTTACTGCCATTAATCATTGGTTACCTTGTTCCCAATTTGGAGCCTATTTGGGATATTTTAATGGACTTAAGAGAGATAGTGGTCATATCAGTCCAGTTTTCAGAAACAACACTGTCATAGTTGGAACGGAAAATTTTAGAACATCGTCACCACTTTCAAGAATCATTCCCAAACCTGAAACTGAAACCAAAACATCATTACGTGGAGCATTACCCTCACTTGATTCGCTGTTTTGGTCCATTAGTTGAGCTGTGGACAATGAGATTCGAGGCCAAGCACAGTTATTTCAAAAGTGTGATAAAAGATGTCAGAAATTACAAAAACGTTCCACTTACACTGGCAACTAAGCACCAGCTTCTGATGGCTCATTATCTCAATGGTCCATGTCTCTTTTCATCACCGTTGTCAGTGCAAAAAGTGAAACCTGTAAGAGTGTGTACTTTACAGATGCTACAGAGAGCCGTTGTTGAGAAAATATATCCACACAGAGATGTTTTGATGTTTGCATCGGATGTAGAGGTGCATGGAATTCACTTTAGTGAAGGGATGATTTTGTCCTCTGGTCAGTCCAGTGGTTTGCCTGAGTTTTTCAAAATACTTGGCGTCATTGTGAATGCCAACAAGGTGGCCTTTCTTTGCAAGATACTTTCTTCATGGTACATTGAGCACTATAGGTGCTATGAAGTTTCTGAAACAAGTGTAATTGAAGTTCTTAAGCCAGAAGACCTGAATGACTCTCATCCACTCCCATTGTATGTAGTTCAAGGAAAGAACATGATTGCATTGAAAAGGTTTCTTCATTATATTTAGCATTAAAGTAACTGTGTCAAGCAAAGGAACACCAGAATCTTGAAGCTTCCCCCATTGCTTGATGTTGGCTCATAAAATGCTTTTAATTTCTTCAGAAAATGCGTCTACGTGTGGTGCTGGCTGCTGACAACATTAGGAGGTTGGATATTTCTGAAGATCTCACTTCAGTTGAACAGTTTAAACTAATTCTTAAGGAAAGGCTTGGAATCCCGGATGACTTGCTGATTCAGTTTGAGGACCCAGAGTTTGGGGATGAACTTTGTAATTTGACTGAGATATTAGAACTTCTGCCTGAAAGAGCAGTGCTAAAGATCATCCAGAAATCATCCGATACAGATGTAGAGAGTTATGCTTCCTCTTTGGAATCATCAAGTATATCGTCTTCATTTAATAGCCCAACTTGCTCAAGCCAAGATTCCCCATCTATAAAAGTTAGACAACGTGAGAATTTGCAGTGGCCGTCTGTCTCTGTGATTCCTGAGTTTGCTTATGATGTTGAACTACGCCTGGCAAAAGCAAATAAGGAATATAAAGAAAATGGAAAGCTTCTTCTCACAATAACAAGAGAAATGAAGATGGATATTCTGGCTACCATAGCGCAAACTGTTTTTACATTCAAGGCTTATCCAACCAAACAAGAGTTGGAATCAGTGGCTTCTGCTCTGATTGAGAAACATCCTTGTCTTAGGGATCCAGGCCCAGGACCTGGCTATCATAGCTGGACTATGAGCATAATATATAAGATAAGCAACTACCGCCAGAAGCTACAATCAGCTGGTTGCTCAGAAGTCCTTGTCAACTGTAAACCAGCTGATTCGACGGGGGTAAGCCGTATTGCGTCATTTCCTGTTGTCACTGTTGTGCTCCCTGTAAACTGTTTGGTGTTCAGAGTCTCTTGAATTTATCTTATTTTCTCTCTGCTGAGCCCTTTCTAAGTTATTTTAACACACAAGCACACTAAAACACACGTTTTGTGGTGGTGTAGTTTACGTTTTGGGAACTCCTTGTGTTTCACACAGCTTTTCTTGGGGTGGTAAGGTCTCGCTAGCTCAGTTAGCTTAGCTTCATTGCGGCTATGGCTACTCTTCTCTCTCCTGTCTCTAACTCTTCTCTTCTCTCTTGCTCTCTCTGTCAGATGTTTAGTTACTTCCCTGCCTCCTTTAGTGATAATGGTAACTGTAATAAATGTAATATTTTTGTAGTTTTGGAGGCGAGGGTATCAGAATTAGAAGCACGGCTCCGCGCTGTTGAAAAACCAGCAGATAGCCAAAGCCCATTGGCCAGCGCGGAGCCAACAAGGATAGAACCCCCTAGCTGTCCTCCGGTAGAGCCCGCGCAGCCGGGACCCCAGGCCAGCTGGGTGACGGTACGTAGGAAGCATAGTTCTAGGACCCAGCCCACGGGCCACCACCAACCGGTCCGCGTTTCTAACAGATTTTCCCCGCTCAGCGACACACCCGCTGAGAAGCCGACCCTGGTAATTGGCAGCTCCATAGTCAGAAACGTGGCATTAGAGACACCATTGACCATAGTCAAATGTTTGCCAGGGGCCAGAACGGGCGACATCAAATCCTACCTGAAACTGCTGGCTAAAGATAAGCGTAAATACAGTAAGATTGTTATTCACGCTGGCGGTAATGACACCCGGTTACGCCAATCGGAGGTCACTAAAATTAGTGTTGCTTCGGTGTGTAAGTGTGCCAAAACAATGTCAGACTCGGTAATCTTTTCTGGTCCCCTGCCTGATCGGACCATTGACGACAGCCGCATGCTGTCATTCCATCAATGGTTGTCTATGTGGTGTCCTGCAAACGATGTGGGCTACATTGATAACTGGAGAACATTATGGGGAAAACCTGGTCTGATCCGGAGAGACGGCATCCATCCGACTTTGGATGGAGCAGCTCTTCTTTCTAGGAATATGGCCGAATTTATTAGTCCTCCAAAACACTGACAACCCAGGGTCCAGACCAGGAAGCAGAGTCGTAGTTTAACCCACCTCTCTGCTGCTTCTGTACTGTTACCCCCCCATTACCCTATAGAAACAGTGTCTTGCCCACGGCCAAAATTAAATGGATTAAAAGTTAAGCCAACAAAAGCAAATTATGGAAGTCTCATAAAAATAAATACAACTTTGACTGAACAGAAAAATAAATCTATTAAATGTGGTTTATTAAACATAAGATCTCTCTCCTCAAAGACTTTGTTAGTAAATGACTTGATTTGTGATAATCACATTGATTTCCTTTGTCTCACAGAAACCTGGTTGCAAAAGGAGGATTATGTCAGTATAAATGAGTCAACTCCTTCCAGTCATTTAAATTTTCACATTCCTAGAAATACTCGGCGAGGAGGAGGAGTTGCAACCATTTTTTGTTCTGATTTACTAATTAGTCCCAGACCAATTGATAGCTACAGTTCTTTTGAACATCTAACCCTTAATTTTCCTCATCCAAGTTGCAAAACATTAAGACCATTTTTGCTTGTGGTTTTGTATCGTCCACCAGGCCCTTACTCTCAATTCTTGGATCAGATCTCACATTTTTTTATCTGATTTAGTATTAAATACTGATAGGGTTATTATAGTGGGGGACTTCAATATTCATGTGGATACTGAAAGTGATAGCCTAAATGCAGCCTTTAGTGCTATTTTAGACTCAATTGGCTTTCCTCAAAAAGTACAGGGATCGACCCACTCGGGCAAACACACTTTGGACCTTGTACTGACATACGGTATCGAGTGTGAGGAAATAACAGTCCACCCACATAACCCGGTCCTGTCTGACCACTTCTTAATAACTTTTAAATTTACTTTAACTGACCATCTTAAATCTGAAAGAAAATTTCATTATAGTAGAGCTTTATCAGACAATGCTGTAACAATTTTTAAAGAATCTGTTCCATTCTTACTTTCCTTAGTGTCTCACAGTAACACAGTGGATGGCAGCAATTCTATCTCTAACCCTTCAGAAATTGATGATGTGGTTCACAGCGTTACGTCCTCATTGCGTTTGGTATTAGATAGTGTAGCCCCCTTAAAAAAGAAAGTGGCTAGCCATAGGAGGCTGACTCCTTCGTTCAACGCAGAGTTGCGTACTTTAAAGCAGAATACTAGGAAGTTGGAGAGAAAATGGCGCTCTACACACCTAGAGGATTCCTATTTAACCTGGAATAACAGTCTGCTGCTGTATAAAAAGACCCTTCGACAAGCTAGAACAGCATATTTTTCATCATTAATAGAGGCGAATAAAAACAATCCTAGGTTTCTTTTTAGTACAGTTGCCAAACTTACACAGAGTCATAGCTCTGTTGAGCCAACTATTCCCCCAGCTCTTAGCAGTGATGATTTTATGGGATTCTTCGTAAATAAAATTAATTCTATTAAAAATAAAATCATTGGCATCCTCCCAAACATGATTACTTCTTCCTCAGTAAATGAGGCAGTATCGGAAAGAACTGTAGATCCTCAGTTGTGCTTAGGCTGTTTTGATTCAGTCGAGCTTTCGGAATTATCAAAAATATTAGCCTCATCTAAACCTTCAACTTGTATGTTGGACCCAATTCCAACCAAATTATTTAAAGAAGTGTTCCATTTGGTTCCTGGCCCCATTTTGGATATGATTAATCTATCCTTAGTAAACGGATACGTACCACAGGAATTTAAAATAGCTGTAATTAAACCTTTACTCAAGAAACCTTCCCTTGATCAAGATGACTTAGTGAATTACAGACCTATATCTAACCTTCCTTTCTTATCCAAAGTCCTTGAGAAAATTGTTGCTAATCAAGTCTGTGAGCATTTAAACAATAACGAGCTGTTTGAAGAGTTTCAGTCAGGTTTTAGAGCTCATCATAGCACTGAAACAGCACTGGTGAAGGTTACTAATGATATTCTCATGGCCTCGGATAATGGACTTGTGTCTGTTCTGGTTTTGTTAGATCTCAGTGCTGCTTTTGACACAGTCGATCATAATATTCTCATAGAAAGGCTTGAACATGTTGCAGGGATCAAAGGAACAGCACTAGGCTGGTTTAAATCATATTTGTCTGATAGATTCCAGTTTGTTCATCTAAATGATAAATCTTCTTCACTCTCAAGAGTTACTTGTGGAGTTCCACAGGGTTCTGTGCTTGGACCAATTCTGTTCACCATACATATGCTCCCAATTGGTAGAATCATTAGACAGCATGGGATAAATTTCCACAGCTATGCAGATGATACACAACTATATTTATCCATAAATCCTGATGAACCCACTCAGTTAGGTAGATTACAGGCATGTCTGGAAGACATAAAAACATGTATGACCCTAAACTTTTTGCTTTTAAATTCTGACAAAACAGAAGTTGCTGTCTTTGGACCAGAAGTTCTAAAAGAGAAGCTGATTAGTCAATCACTTCATCTGGATGCCATTAAATTGGCCCCCAGTAATAACGTAAAGAACCTCGGCGTTATTTTTGACCAAGACTTGACATTTAAATCCCATATTAAACAGGTTTCTAGGATTTCTTTCTTTCACCTCCGGAATATTGCTAAAATTAGAAACATCCTGTCCAGGAGTGATGCTGAGAAACTAGTCCATGCATTTGTTACCTCAAGGCTGGACTACTGTAATTCTTTACTATCAGGAAGTCAACAAAATGCCATTAAAAGCCTTCATTTGATCCAAAATGCGGCAGCAAGAGTTCTGATGAATATTAAAAAGAGAGATCACATTTCTCCTGTTTTAGCTTCCCTTCATTGGCTCCCTGTTAAATCCAGAATAGAATTTAAGATCCTCCTTCTTACATACAAAGCCCTTAATAATCAAGCTCCATCATACATCAGAGATCTAATTGTTCCTTATGTTCCTAACAGAGCCCTTCGCTCTCAGACTGCAAGTTTACTTGTAATTCCTAGGATATCTAAAAGTAGAATGGGAGGCAGATCTTTTAGTTATCAGGCTCCTCTCCTGTGGAACCAGCTCCCAGCTTTAGTCCGTGAGGCAGACACTCTGTTTACTTTTAAGGCCAGGCTTAAAACTTTCCTTTTTGATAAAGCTTATAGTTAGAGTGGCTAAGGTCATCCTGAGCTATCTCTGTAGTTATGCTGCTATAGGCTTAGACTGCTGGAGGACAGACTTACCAATTTTCTTCACTCTGCTACTTCCTTTTCTCCTACTACTCTCCAGTTGTATTACAGTACATTCTGTTATTTCGACTGTTAACTTTGTTTTCTCTCAGTGTTTTTCTCTCCATAGAAGATATACCTGGTCTGGTATCCTGCTTGGCTGCAATGCCCTGTTGGACGGGGGGCATTGACTGGGATGATCCCCCCAGTAACTGAACATCCACTGTGTCCTGTTATTAACTTTTTACTTTCTGTAACGTAGAAAGTTCTCTTATATCAGATCTTCTGTTCCTTCTGTGTCTCTGCTCTGTCTTCTCAAACCCCCAGACGGTCGTGGCAGACGGCCGCTCCTACTGAGCCTGGTTCTGTTGGAGGTTTCTTCCTGTTAAAGGGGAGTTTTTCCTCTCCACCGTCGCTACATGCTTGCTCAGTATGAGGGATTGCTGAAGGATTGCTGTGGTTGGAAAGTCTGCATCAACGGGGCCCAACCTCACGCCAATGACTGACGCAATCTGCTGGGATTCCTTAAATAGGAAACTTTTTAACTGATTGGAATGTTTGTATAAATGTATTGAAATGACTTCTTGTTAAGTGCCTTGAGATGACATCTGTTGTGAATTGGCGCTATATAAATAAACTGAATTGAAAATAAACTGTTATTAAAAGATCATAAAATGATTCTAGACCTTTGAAGAAAGCTATAAGAGGTGTGAGGTGAATTTTCTCCCAGACAACCCAACTGGACAGACAGATTCTTCCCTCCAAAAAGCAAGAGATGAACTCAAGGAAGAAATGCAGAAGAAACATCCAAACATGGCTGTTGTCAACGACAAGATGGAACTGACATTTTCTCTGAGAAGAAAATAGATTGTTACTGAAGAACCTCTTGTGGATGATGTCCTAAAACAATGGCCAGCATTGTTTTTACCCGATCAGGTACGTTTTTATTTCCAATAGTTGGTCTGCAGTTTCTTTTCAGTATTTAAGTATTGTTGTTACCTGTTCTTTTTAGATTTGTGCTGAGTTCTTCAGGATTACTCGAACTAATCTGACAAGCACATTCTTCACCTCTTTGGATGAGTATGCACCAAAAATGATCAAGGTATTCAGAGCAAGTAATGGGGGTTCTGGAGAAGACATGAAGAGCCTTTTAGAAAAACTTGATGATCAAGTAAGTACCCAAAGCAGTTTTCTATATTTTAGTTCTATGCTATTAATTACATGTATCACATTTGTTCATGTCTATTTTTTAGGCGTCAGATGTGCTCGCCTTTAGAAAGGCTATAGCTCTTAGAGGTTTGCCCTTGTTCATGGATAAAGATTCTGGAAGCCTCCTGAAAAAATGTCTGGTGAGTAGCTATAATTCATTTGCAATAACCTTCACAACACAAACAGTCTTTTACTTTAAGGAAAAAAGGATTTTTAAACTCGAAATGTTAACCCTAATAATAATAATTATAGCAGATTTGGCAAAAAAGAAAACCTATTCACACAACATTGTTTTAGTGTAAATACTATTTATTTTTAACCTGTTGAATATTTTTAGCGACTTGTTGTCAAATTGTCTGGTTTTTGTTAATTTTTGTTACTTACAATGGGCATCTTTGTGATTCAAATCAAATTTAATTCATATAACGTCAAATCACAACAGAAGGTGTGTCAAAGCATTTAATAGACAATCAAAGCCAATTAGTATTAACTATCTAGGGAAGCCACTGGGTTGCATCAGAGGAACACAATCCCCCATCCTGATCAAGACGGAGGCGACAGGGGAAAGCCCTATTTGAAAAAAGCAATTCAAAAAATAATTATGGCCTTTTCCAGCAAAGTAGTGTTTTATTGGTAGTACTAGTTTGCTAATTAAATTATATTGTTGAAAAGAAAAGAAAAACATACATATACTTATATATATATATATATGAAACTCTTCTTCCTCAACACCTGCCAATCTTCCGGATACTTGAGTTTCCAGTTTCTGACAACACCACGGAAGTCAAGTTGATGCTTAGCTGTTAGCAGCTATCAGACAACTGTAAATTTTAACACATTTTCTGGTATACATAAAAATATGACAATGCTTTGTTTTAGGAAAAGAGGCACTATTTGAACTAAACGTTGGTACAAATCCACTTTTTTCTGATTAATTTATGAGAAACCCTCTGAGTACCAAAGCACCTGCAATGAACCGTTATGTGCAGAGTTCTCAAGAAGTGTTTGAGCATGGTAAAATTAGTCTGATTAGTTGGCTGGTCCTCAACGTGCAGAAGCAGCTTAGTTAAATTTACACCAAGGTTTCTCTTTAAGTCAATGTTTAAGGGAACAGCAGCGACTACTAAGTCTTTAACTCTTTTCTTTTCCCTTTTTTAAATAGGACACAGAGCCACCAGAACCTCACACCAAAGACATAAAGATGGGAATCTTGACCATTATTGAAGATGATGTTGCCACTGTTTGGTCAAATCCAAACATAAGGTCATTTGCTGTTGTACTAGAAGAACAGATTGTCCTGGATGAAGTAAGTGACTTCCCAACTGCTTTTGGTCTCCCCTTTGGCTTAATTTATGCCCTGAATATGGACTACCCAAAAGAACTAAAATACACTTTTGAGGCCGTTCAAAAAGTGTCCATGTGCCTTGACCCCAAGTGCTCAGCAAGAGTTCAGTCATTCAAAAACAAAATGTTAAAGTTTTAATATTATGAATGTTCCAAACATTTTTGTGGTCCAATTTGCAATGTGTTTTTATTATTGCACGTGTTTGTTATGACCTGGTATCAGTTTGTTTTGTAGTTCTGTTAGATATCTATCAGCAGCTTTTGGTAGTTATATTGCTGCCGCTGATTGTTAGCATTTTATCTTCAGAATACAGAACATATAACATGTTTTGTCACAGTACCTGCACTGAAACTGATTATTTCTAACCCCTCAAGTAAAGTGTGACTTAAAGGTATCACCACATCTCAGTTTCATTGATCTATCTTTAAATCAGATTTGTATAAAAGATATGTCAAATTAGGCATTCGTACCAAAACTATAGCTTTTTTGCTGAAATATTGTAATGCAAGTTTATTTGTATAGATTGTCTATTATTGTCTTTGTTTTGGACAGAAACATGTGAACTGGTAATAGCAATTGTATTTAGGACTTTATAGCTTATTTTGTTTTCATCAATTAATAAATGCTTTCATGAAACTTGAATGTTCTGTTTTGTGTTGTAACCTAAAGTAATGTATGCCAGCAATTGCAGGACACCATAATTAAGTATTTAAAAACTTAATTTATAAAGTTGATTCAAATTAAAATATTAAAGCAACTGGTTGCAGAGCTTTTTTGAGTTTACTCAACTTCTGCAAATAGATAGTTGTGGCAACTATTTATTTTAAGTTTGGATGGCCCTTGGCCTGACTGCTTATTCTAAGTTCAAAAAACTCCTTAGTACTACTTTGTCAAACTTGTTATTCTTGGTCCAGTAAACTTTTTATTCCCAGTTCTGTAAATTTCACATTTCTATTTGGTTTTATTTATAAATAAAAGTAGGCATAAAATGCACCTGCAAATTTAGCTAACTTTAAAATGAGACTTGGCACAGCAAATCACCTAAAAGTTGAATGAACTCAAAATTGCTATGCAACTGGTTGCTTTACTTTTTTAAGTTGATTAGGCTTTTTATTTTTTAAAGTGTGTCCTAACTGCCCCTTTTAAAGGAGACATATTATACCTCTTTTTAAACAAGTTATAATATTCAAATCAATTCAGTTTATTTAGCGCCGATTCACAATAGATGTCATTTCAAGGCACTTTACAAGAAACATCATTTCAATACAATCATACAAACATTCCAATTATTTTAAAGTTTTAATTAGTTTCCTATTTAAGGAATGCCAGCAGATTGCATAGAGTCATTGACTTGAGGTAGCGTCCCGTTGATGCAGACTTTCCAACCACAGCAATCCTTCAGCAATCCCTCATCCTGAGCAAGCATGTAGCGACAGTGAAGAGGAAAAACTCCCCTTTAACAGGAAGAAACCTCCAGCAGAACCAGGCTCAGTAGGAGCGGCCATCTGCCACGACCGTCTGGAGGTTTGAGAAGACAGAGCAGAGACACAGAAGGAACAGAAGATCTGATGTAAGAGAACTTTCTATGTTACAGAAAGTCAAAAGTTGATAATAGGACACGGGGGAGGTTCAGTTACTGGGAGGATCATCCCAGTCGATGCCCCCCGTCCAACAGGGCATTGTAGCTAAGCAGGATACCAGACCAGGTATATCTTCTATGGAGAGAAAAACACTGAGAGAAAACAATGTTAACAATTGAAATAGGTCTATGGTCTATGGAGGACTATGGGGGTCAATGGATAAGCAATACAGCATTTTGACCATGAGTGCTTAGTTGTGAATTAAAAATATGAATTGCTAAATATAATTTCAAATTCAACAATTATCCATACAAATAAAAGACTAATTTGAAAAGCATTTTGTAATTAAACATTTTAAATTGAAATACTAAAGAGGAATTGCAAATTGTATTTATTATTTGAAAATTAAATACTGTGATTTGAAAATGTTTTTCAAATCCTATTTCAAAATGGAGAATTAAATAACACAATTAATAAATGAGATTGTAAATATCTTTCATTTTCATACATTTAAAAAAGTTATTCCCTTTTCTACATCCATTTTCTCTTTCTGGCTTTCATTTTCAAATCCTTTTTGCAATTGCATTTCCTAAGTGGTTTACCCTCTCCTTTTAGCACTCGAGTGACCCTCCTGGTCCCTGAGCACACTGAAAACCAAGTTCAACTTTTCCAATGACCCCCGTAGTCCTCCATAATGGTCTGAACTAAACATGTTAATAACATGTTCTTTGCATAAAATCACTCTCACATAAGGTGATCTCACCGGCTCAATTCTTGACAATTTAAGTCAATGTTTCAGAATGAGCAGTTTGAGGGCTCTGTCGCATTTATGCAAATTAGCTGTTGCAGACCACGCCCACTCAGGCTGTTACTAGGCTGCAGGTTTGACAGGCATGAAAGGGCAATGAAATTGGTCAGGGGTTTGACAAGTGAGGGGCGATTATATGCAAATTCCGCTCATTGTGACGTCACAATAACAGCTTCTAGAAGCGCAAGATTTCTGACAGCAAAAATTTGCTAAGCAAATAGATGGATGCTTTTTTCATGTTTGGAGTGTTTAGGCAGCATAGACCCAAAATAGCTACTCAAAAGGATGAAAAAAGTTACATCCGCATATGTCCCATTTAATGACCCTATATGTTCTGACGACAAATTATAAACCTGTTAACTCCAACCAAAATTACGACACTAAAATACTGTGCAGTTATAAAAAAGTAAAAATGGTATACTCAGATTTGAGAAATGTGCAACTGAGCAGGATCATTAAAAAAATATTTAAAGTAAGCCTGTGTGCGTGTGTATTTGTGCATTAAAAACACAACATACTAGTTACAAGAAGTGAAAAATAGATACTGTGCAAACAGAGATGTGGAAATAACTGCAGAAATGTTATTTGAACTGAGAAAGACTGCAAATTACAGTGGAGCAGGACATATTAGCTAGAGTTCTACTGTCTCCCACCTCCTGCATTGGACTGAGGGGCATCCCAGGACAGAGCTGGACTTCCTGATGATAATATCCAAGCACTTCCTAAATGGATAAGCTGCTGATCTAACAGACAACACCACAGAAGAGAGTAAAACAAAGTATACAAGTCTAAAAGCATGACATTAAGCTACACTGTATGTAATTTAACTCAATCTGACACCATCACGTAGTTATGTAATCTTACAGATAATGGATGATATAAATGCCCTGTTCTGCTCAGTATGAATATGTGACTTTTGAAAAAGAAAACGGATTGAAGAAGAAGAAGAAGTGGTGAGCCTCTTCCTGTTTGTTTTTATTTCTCATCAATTTAGTTCCTTAAACGTATGGGTAGAAAATACTAACATTTAGAAGAATCAGTATTACTCTTCCATCCATATGTTCAAACTTATGACATACGCATAGTCTGTAATGTTTTTGCCGTTGGATGTAAAGGCTTAATCTATAATAAAGATGATCTGTGGAAGATGATAAAACTAATGAAACTAAATGGGCCACTGGGTGCCCGTCACAGTTAAGCTTCCTGTTGAAATCGAAACTAAAAAAATATATCAGTATAGATTCGTGGTTTGCGTGAAGAGCCTACGTTTTGGAGTAAGAAGTTCTCCTGAAGGCAGTGCTGGGGGACTTTTTAAGAAGCTGTTTGTCGCTGCGCCCTCTCCTTCGACACAAACAGACGGAGTCCAGCTGTGCTGAGGTGCGTAAAAACTCAACCTGGCTTTGACTTTGGGGCACTTTTTAATCCACGGGTCTGCAAAACAGTAGAACTAGTCTAGTTTAACCCCTTATTTCTATTTCAGTCTGCTCTACTGCCCATGGTTACGGTCTATAAAGAAAGTGACTTTCACGCGCAAAGGTTGGTAAGCTATTTATTGTGCGTTAAGGTTTGTAGTTGCCGCTTAAGTCGTTCCTCAGACAGGCTCGTGTTTGGCTAAAAACGTCATGTTTATCAAAATATGTAAAATAAAATAAGACTGCTGACTATCTCGATCCAGATGTGGTTCATATGCAGCTAATCTTTTATCACCATCGGTCAATTTGCCCAGTTGCCAGATCGTGCCCACTTTTCGTGCCCAGCCACCATATCCTGCCTACCTGCTTTCACTTTCGTAAGGGAACTACTTAGTGTAATTAGCCACACATGTTTATTTTCCTGTTTCAGTGTTTTTCGACAAATTGTTAGGAGAAATAATCCTGAATGCACAACTTTCACTTTGATGGGTTTTAAAACATGTGGGACTCTGATCTCTAAATGAGCCTGTTGACTCACTGTACTAAAGGGCTATTCCGCTACTCTTACTAACTCCAAACATCATTTGAACAGCTGTTCCCACTTAAGAATCTAACACATCTAGAATGCTCAAACTCGAACTGGATTGTTTTAGACTTAATATTATATTAGACATAGTTTGTGATTTAGACGATTTTTTTTCCATTCATTTTGTGAAAACACAAAAATGGAAGATCTTTAGGGGTTTTGAGCTATATCTGAATAGGCTACCTCACATGGGGTCCTGGTTAAAAGCTGTACATCACTTATACAGCTCAAACCTGAACAGAATTATTCTACATTTATTACAGGTTATGCATAGCACACTTTGTGATTCGCGAATTTTTTATTCAATTTGTGAAAAACACAAGACGAAACAAAAAAGGCAGATCTTAGGATTTTTGGGGGGTATCAGACTACCTGACATGGCATCTTACTTAGGGCTGGACGATACGGACCAAAAGTTGTATCGAGATATTTTTCAGCTGTAATACGATTTTCGATATCAATCTAGATATTATTCTTCCCAAAAAGTATTGACAAAAAATAATTTAAGAATCTAAGCTACATGTGTCAAATGTCATACTGGCACTTTTATTGACATACAGCTGTTGACGTACATTAGAAACCAAGGGAAAAATAAAGTATTGTATGTCATTAATTAATAAAGTATAGATTCAGATTTTTATAGATAAATGTAGAAAAACATGTATGAGGTAAAGTACCTTTCACTTCACTATTATGCACTACTTTGTGTTAGTTACATGAAACACGGACCAAAGAATTTAAATCTGAGATTGTAAAAAGGACAAATTGTGAAAGCGTTCTAGAAGCATTATACAAAGCTTTGTGCTTCATGCATTCCCGTCTTTGAAATTTACAAATAGCTTGTAATATTTTGTCGTTTGAGTAGAGAATAGTAGAAAATAGGCCTCACTTAATAAAAGCAGTTGGAAAATACCTGGAAAAAAATACTAATCCTACTAGGAATAATAACAATACTGGAAATGTAGAACGTTTGAACTGCAAACTAATTTCCCCTGTTTTCTGTTTAGTGAGCTGACATGTCCATCCCAGGGCTGCTTCTCAACATTCTGGAAGAGATGATAGAGGAGGAATTCAAAACATTTAAGTGGTACCTCGCAATGGAGGTCTTGGATGGTTACAATGCGATTCCTAGGGCTCAACTAGAGCATGCAGACCGGCCAGATACAGTTATTAAGATAATACAGAACTACAGGGAAAATGATGCTGTGAAGGCCACTGTGACCATCTTGAGGAAGCAACGTATGAATGATCTTGCAGAGAGACTGGTGGCAGCAGGTGAATATGAGATTCTTTGACCATATCTTGATGCTCCTTCATGTATGTGCACTAATCAGCGGAAGTTTTTTTTTTTTTTATGTGCAGAAAAGTCGAGTGCTGCGTCCTCCACCACCTCCTCTTCAGGTGTGACGCCTGCGGCTGCTGCTCCCACGTTGTCAGCACAAGATGGAGGCGTGATCATCGCTCCTATCCTCACCAATAGCAATTCTGGAACATGGAACGTAACTCTGAGCAAAAACGAATAAAATTTACGCCGTACAATAGGAATACTTGGAACGCAGCCTATTTTTTTTTGGGTGCTTTTTTACATTGCTCTTATTTTTAAGCGCCTGAAGTAGCACAAACGTCCGTTTTTACCCAGCATTTAATGAAGGATTTGTTTAAACTGTTTTCTCTCACACAGTTCAGGAGATGGACAATAAATACTCTGTTTGCAGAAAAGAATAAGTCTTACAGAGACAGTTAAAATGACCTTGATAGTCAGGTAGACAGTTTAGCTTATTTTGTAGAGTAGTGGTTAGCAAACTCTTCACTTTTTAAACCACCAAATGGGAGAGACTCATGACTCAATACTTGGTTAAATATACAAATATTTCTACTGAACACAAGCCAAACAGCATCATCAGCCAATATATTCGTTCGAACTGTTTGTAAAAGCAGTTTTTATCTCTTCTAATATTGGTAACATACATTTTCTTTACCAGCATACATTTAGCTACTTACTTAAATTTTTGAGATTTCAAGAGCCTACATTTGTTGATCGTTGACCTGAAAAAAAAAAGACGGGGTCTCGACCCCAACTTTGGGAAATCAAAGAGAAAGGTAAGGTTGTTATGAAGGATTTATTTTATACTGATTAATCAATTAGAGCAATGGTGGTGAAGCTTTAATAGAAAAGATTGATCTATTGTAAAAAGGATTTGTTTGAAGAATAATTATACATTTTTACTCATTCATCTAGTCTATATTGTTTTTCTTTTTGACCACAGATAAGTAAATGTTTGAGACATTTGGATAACAAAACATTTACCTCTTTTTTCCACCTCTTTGTGACCTCATGTTCAGTTTAATCATGTAGTAATTAAACATTTTGAATATGAAACTGATGTTGCGTTGTGGTTACTACGTAATTCAAGGTGCTTTGCATGAAAATGGTATTTCAGTTTGTTTTTTTTGGTCTCCATTATTTTTGTGAATTTCTCTAAATGCATTTTGTAGTGTCTTTTTGTCAACCAACACAGTACTGTAGATTTGTTTGTTTTTTAGATCAGGATCGCACACATCCAGCAATTCTGGAACATGGAATATGTTTGAAACGTGGTATGTTTGAAAATATAAAGTAGCTATGAAAACAGACTGAAGAATGGGTGATGGGTTTTCTGTTTGCTTTTTGTTTCTTACCCATTTACTTCCTAAATGTGTTAACATTTAGAAGAATCAGTATTAGACTTCCATCCATATATTCAGTCTTATTATGATATATTTGTAGCCTGTTATGATTTTTTGTAAACCTAAGCTATATGAAAGCTTATTAGCTTATAAGAGGAAATGTTAGAATGGTGTTTAAGGTAGGACCCAGGGACAGGCATACTTGAAGGAAAAAGGTGAGTACGTGGTGTTTAATGAAGAAAACAAGTAACGAAACCTACAGGCAGGCACAAGGAACATCCGGACAAAGGGTTGGCAGACAGAGGAAAACAGTAGTGGGAGAGAGCAGGCAGAGAAATTAGCAGATGATTTGCAGCTTGGAAGGGAAGCAGAATGGCAGAGAGGAAATAAACAACAGAGAAGTAAGATATACATATAGAGGTTTGAACACCAAGCATAATGAAACTAATCGAGAAAACAATCATCCTAAATGCATGAAAGATAATAAAGCAGAGAAAAACAAGCACTGAAGGCTAAACTAAAAATAACAAGATCTCAGTCAATAAATATTGGAGATATATCCAAAGAGAAACACACATGAAAACTCAAAAGTTCAAACACCCACATGTCATGATAGGCAAATGATAAAAGTAGTGAAACCAAATAGCCTACTGGCTGAACACCTTACCACCCAGGCCCGGAGTGGCTAATCAGGAGAATAGTTGTTATGCCGAGAAATACATGCCTGCTGAAAATAGTATCCCCTGAACACACATTGTTCAAAACTCCCTCATAACAATGAGAAAACGGATTAAAATATAGGGCAATGTGGCAGCTTTTCAATGTATTCATAATATTACCATGTTTCTTATGCATGTATGTCCTGACAAAGTACTGTTTTATAGCAGATCAATTTAAAAAATAATGATTTTTGACACCTTTTATCTGAACACGTTTGACATTATTGTTTTAATGTCACGGTGTCTCATGAGTATTTTTTGGTGCTCCGTGGTTTATGGGTCTCATTCTCTGTGTTTTCTACCAACAGCATGATAGTTTAAAGGTGCTATATGCAACTTTTTCCCCAAAATAAACGTAACAATTGCCTTTTTATTTGAACATTTAAGACTGTTACTCAAGTCAAAATGCATATCCAATACTGACTGTGTAAAATAATGAATTGAGCTCCAATAGCCTTTTAAAAGATTGCAGTCCCAAAACATGTGTATAAATGTCCCATCCATATTTTTACATCTCTGACAATTTTTTCTATTTTCTGTCGGGTCGGATTTTCCCGTGCTGTCTGCGGGTGTGACGTCAAGTGCGTTCATGTTAAATGTTTCAGATCAGTCTGCCACCACCGCTAGTCAGCACTCGCAAGCAGTTTAATGGATTGTGCGAATACACAGAAGAGACCCAGGGCAACTTTGACACCAACAGTTACTCCACATAAGACTAAAAAAGTTAAACCCCTGACAAGTGCCCGAAAAAGATCGAAGATTGAGCGCGACCAGCTTACGAACGCGCGCTGCGAGAGCGAGCAGAAAGGAAGAGCAGTTCCGTTTTTTGGCTACAGGTGTCAGTCGCGAGTTTAAATTTCAGAAAATTGCATATAGCCCCTTTAAGCATTGTGTAACTGCTAAACTTTTTAAACTAGCAATTAAAGGCTGGTACAGGTGCAAACAGGACACAATGTAAGTAAGAAAATGTTTTATCCTCTGTTAATGGTAGAGTTCACAATTTTTTGAACGGTCGGTTAAAAAAACTCGGATTTCGGCAGGATAGCAAACTTCCGACGGGCCTGGACATGAGTCCCTGGCAGTGTAGTGTGTTACTGATGGTAGCCTTTGTTACTTTGATCCCAGCTCTCTGCAGCTCATTCACAAGGTGGTGGTTCTGGGATTTTTGCTCAATGTTCTTGTGATCATTTTGACCCCACGGGATGAGATCTTGCGTGGAACCCCAGATCGAGGGAGATTATGAGCGGTCTTGTATGCCTTCCATTTTTTATTAATTGCTAGCACAGTTGATTTTTTCACACCCAAGCTACTTACCTATTGAAGATTCAGTCTTCCCAGCCTAGTACAGGTCTACAATTTTGTTCTTGGTGACCTTTGACAGCTCTTTGGTCTTGACCATAGTGGAGTTTGGAGTGTGACTGTTTGAGGTTGTGTACAGGTGTCTTTTATACTGATAATGAGTTCAAACAGGGGAGGACAGAGGAGCCTCTTACAGAAGAAGTTACAGGTCTGTGAGAGCCAGAAATCTTGCTTGTTTGTAGGTGACCAAATTCTTATTTTTCACTACAATTTGCTAATACATTCTTTAATAATCAGACCATGTGATTTTTCTGGATTTTCTTTCTTATTTTGCCTCTTGTAGTTGAGGTAAACCAATGATGAAAATTAAAGGCCTCTCTCATCCTCTCTTAAAAGTAGGAGAATTTACACAATTGGTGGCTAATACTTTTTTACCCCACTGTAGATGTATACTATTTTTTACATCCTAGAGCTGCAGCAATTTTTTTTAGTCAATAAATCAGTCAAAATGTTAAATGAGTGGTTGATTAGTCAGTGATTTTAATCCATTCCTGCTTTATGCAGCAACTCCTTCTGTTACGAACTTAGTAAATTGCCTACGTTATCACAAATTTCTTCAAATTAAAATGACTCTTCAAATATAAATTTGACAAGTCAAAAATCTAGACCACCTCAGATTCCCCCCAATGAGAAAGTCTTATGTGGATAATACTTTTTTAATGAATAATAGTTTGAATGAGAAGATAAATAGCTGAAATTAGTCAGAATTATTTATGTGTTTTCTGTATTTATGTTTACATCTATCTTTGACCTTTATGTAGTGAGTATGTCTGTCACTCAGATTAGTTCTCGCCCCCCTTTGTATTACAGCCCTGCTTCATGCCAGGGTTTTTATTTTAGTGTGACACCCCAAGATCATCACTTGCCCCCATTTATCATCTTTAAAAACTTCCTGGATACATCCCTGCTCAGCAGCCTTAATCAGGCAATCATAAGCGTATATAAACAATAATCAAGCATTAATAGGCCTACCTTTAAATACTTTGAATATGACAAATCAAAACTCATGTGATGTGAAGTCGCTCAGTCGATCGTAATAAAGAGACCTGTTGAGGAAAATTGGACCATGGAAACAGATTTAAATCCTAAATGATTCAGCTCCTGCCTTTCACCTAAAGTCTCTGCTGTAAGACGGGCCTGGACATGAACTGGCTTAAGACCGACACAACCACTGCAGACTTTGGTCACAAACCTGTCGGAAATGGGCGACTTCACTAATTAATTCGTCTCACAGATGCAAATGCTACATACATCTGTGGCATTGTACAACCATGCCGGTTTTCAATATTTTTTAAAGACAATATATTCGCATGGTTAGAGGCGAAGTAGTTCAGTCAACAGGTCCAACCCTGGGGGGGAGGGGGGGGGGGGGGGGGGGACTATGGGAAGACTGGTGACAGGGCCGGCTATATGGGAGATTCGTCTTTCACTCAAACGAAAATGTTACTTTTGTATTTCATCTATTAACATTCTTGACATACTTTTATATGATGTTGTTAATATGAGTACCATAATCATGATGATTTTTCATAAGCCTGATTTTTTGGGTCCCCCCTGGGCAGCTGGTGCCCTACACGAAGTGCCTGAAGCAGGTGGCCGGAGCACCGGCATGGGGCTGTTGGCTCACTGGACTAAAGGGCTATTTCCCTACATTTACCAGTTGGATTATTTTGGACTAAAGATTTTATTAAACATAGTTTGGGATTTGGATGTTTCTATTTGTTTTGTGAAAGCACAAAAAAGACAGATCTTAGGACAGTTTTGGGGTATTTGACTATTTTACATGGGGTTCCGCTTCATATGTCATATGTCATCTAGACAACTCAAACCCACTTGATGACAGCAGCAGAATAGTCATTCAGTCCAGTGTTGAGTGGGAAGCTGGGAATTGGATGCCAACCTTAGCCTTATTGATCAACCAAAAAGAACTGAGTGACTTTCAGATGGTATGGCAATATTTATCTTAATTCATTTAGCTACAATGCCCTGTTGGACGGGGGGGGCATCGACTGGGATGAAGCTCCCAGTAACTGTTTGTCCTCCGTGTCATGTTATCAACTTTTTACTTGCTTTAATATAGAAAGTATTCCTACATCAGTTCTGTTTTATCTTTCTGGGTACACTCTGTCTTCTCGAACCCCCAGACTGTCGTGGCAGATGGCCGCTCGTACTGAGTCAGGTTCTGCTGGAGGTTTCCTGCTGTTAAAGGGGAGTTTTTCCTCTCCACTGTCTCTACATGCGTGCTCAGTAAGAGGAATTGCCGAGAGATTGCTGTGGTTGGAGTCTACATCAACAGAGTACAACTGCAAGTCAATGACTCCATGCAATCTGCCGGATTCCTTCAATCGAAAACTTTTCAACTGATTGGAATGTATGTGTGATTATATTGAGATTTGATTTGTTGTGAATCGGACTGAATTGAATTGAATTGAATCTGGTATAAACTGATTTATTGATTTACAGTGCCAGGTAAACATGTTCAAAACCCATTAACTAAATATTTTTTCACATTTGGTCATTTTTCAAACATGAATGGATTTTTTTATCATGTGAACACCAATGTACTTTTGTACATTGGCTTTATTTTTTAACACCTACAGTAGCACCCACTTCGGGGATAGATACACTAACAGTTTGACCAATCAGAAATTAGTTATGGTGATGTCATCAATACAGTCAATGCTCACTTACAAACTGAGCACACTCGCAAAGCCACATGTCTCTGAGTTGAAAACTGTCTATTGTGGAACAAAGGAGCAAGTTTTCAGAAAAGAAAGTAAACATTTTCATCACAAATATTTCTTGCATATATGTCCCGTGGATTCTAGATACAATTGTTTCACTTACATAAGCTAAAGTAGTAGTTTCATTAGTTTATTTTGACGTGTTACATTAGTGCTAGCTCTGAAGCTAGCACTAATGTAACAATGTAACAATGCAAAAAAACATTAGCTTTTTAATGGCTTCCTGGCATTGGGAGGGTTGTAACAGATCTGACAAAGTGTTACAACCTTCTCTTCATATTGATACTTTGTACTGGAGGATAGAGCCACCAGGCAGGAGGCTGAGAAGAAGACCAAAACTGAAATTTATGAATTTGGTGGAAAAGGACATGAAGTTAGTTGGTGTGAGGGCAGAGGATCAAGAGAATAGGACTAAATGCAGACAGATAATTCGCTGAGGCGAAAACCCGAAGGAGAAGAAGAGATTTAAACTTTTTATCTCTATTATTTATATTATTTTTGTAGTTTTACAAGTTCATGGTTCCTTCTTTGTTATTCATTAAATTGCTTCCATACATTTATTAGTGTGGATCATTTTTAATCAGAATAATTTAACTGTTAAATCCATCCCCAAGTAGTGTTACAACTCACACCACTATTGGGGTAGGTTGTAACAACATCCCTCTTTGTATTTGACATTAATTTAACTAATCTGTGATGGTGTGGTAGAAGTCCAAATGCATGTCATTTATTGCAGACAAATACAACATGTTAGAATTTGAGCTCTCTAGCACAAAGAACCAAAGCGTTACATTTGCTCAAACAAAAAGTGACATCATCCCCAGTCTCCCTATAAGTTTTCACTCATTCATCTGGTGTGTGTTGTATTACTTGTTTACCTCAGATAACTTATTTCAGAATATTTGCCTCGCTGTCACAACTTTGTGTCATAATTTGAATCTGAAACTGCTGTGTCATTGTTGTTACTACGCAATAAGCAACCCAAAAAGACAATAAATTTTTTTTTAGATTTTGTTGGTCTACATTATTTTGCATTAAAAAAATGTTAATGCATATTGTAGATATGCTAAATACTTTCATTATTTTGCTTAGGATTTTCTTTGGATGCATATCACTGGGGATGTTCGATATTGTCTTTTTAACCATATCCCCTATACCAATACACAGTGAGGAACATAAGTATTTTAACACCCAGCAATTTTGCAAGTTCTCCAACTTAGAAATTATGTAGGGGTCAGAAATTCACATTGCAGGTGCATTTCCAGAGTGAGAGACAGCTTCTTCTTTTTTTAATTCAGGAAATCACGTTGTCTGATTTTTAAAGAAATAATTTCTATTTTACGGCTGCACATAAGTAGCCTATTTGAACAACTGTCAATCAGGAACAATTCTGGTTCTCAAAGACCTGTTACTAAGTCCACCTCTACAGTTGTGGCCAAAAGTTTTGAGAATGACACAAATATTAGTTTTCACAAAGTTTGCTGCAAAACTACTTTTAGATCTTTGTTTCAGTTGTTTCTGTGATGTACTGAAATATAATTACAAGCACTTTATACATTTCAAAGGCCTTTATTGAAAATTACATGACATTTATGCAAAGAGTCATTATTTGCATTGTTGGTCCTTCCTTTTCAGGACCTCTGCAATTCGACTGGGCATGCTCTCAATCAACTTGTGGGCCAAATCCTGACTGATAGCAACCCATTCTTTCATAATCAATTCTTGGAGTTTGTCAGAATTAGTGGGTTTTTGTTTGTCCACCCGCCTCTTGAGGACTGACCACAAGTTCTCAATGGGATTAAGATCTGGGGAGTTTCCAGGCCATGGACCCAAAATTTCAGCGTTTTGGTCCCCGAGCCACTTAGTTATCACTTTTGCCTTATGGCACGGTGCTCCATCGTGCTGGAAAATGCATTGTTCTTCACCAAACTGTTGTTGGATTGTTGGAAGAAGTTGCTGTTGGAGGGTGTTTTGGTACCATTCTTTATTAATGGCTGTTTTTGTTGGACAAAATTGTAAGTGAACCCACTCCCTTGGATGAGAACCAACCCCACACATGAATGGTCTCAGGATGCTTTACTGTTGGCATGACACAGAACTGATGGTAGCGCTCACCTTTTCTTCTCCCTTGACAAGCCTTTTTCCAGATGCCCCAAACAATCGGAAAGAGGCTTCATGGGAGAATATGACTTTGCCCCAGTCCTCAGCAGTCCATTCACCATACTTTCTGCAGAAGATCAATCTGTCCCTGATGTTTTTTTGGAGAGAAGTGGCTTCCTTGCTGCCCTTCTTGACACCAGGCCATCTTCCAAAAGTCTTCTCCTCACTGTGCGTGCAGATGTGCTCACACCTGCCTGCTGCCATTCCTGAGTAAGCTCTGCACTGGTGGCACTCTGATCCCACAGCTGAACCTCTTTAGGAGATGATCCTGGCGCTTGCTGGACTTTCTTGGACGCCCTGAAGCCTTCTTAACAAGAATAAAACCTCTTTCCTTGAAGTTCTTGATAATCCTATAAATAGTTGATTTAGGTGCAATTTTAGTAGCCACAATGTCCTTGCCTGTGAAGCCATTTTTATGCAATGCAATGATGGCTGCATGCATTTCTTTGCAGGTCACCATGGTTAACAATGGAAGAACAATGATTTCAAGATTCACCCTCCTTTTAACATGTCAGGTCTGCCATTCTAACCCAATCAGCCTGACATAATGATCTCCAGCCTTGTGCTCGTCAACATTTTCACCTGAGTTAACAAGACGATTACTGAAATGATCTCAGCAGGTCCTTTAATGACAGCAATGAAATGCAGTGGAATTGTCATGGCAAAGAAGGACTATGCAATTCATCTGATCACTGTTCATAACATTCTGGAGTATATGCAAGCCAAGGCAAGGCCATTTTATTTGTATAGCACACTTTCAACAACAATGTGATTCAAGGTGCTTTATATGATTAGAGGTAAAATAAAAACAGCATTAAAACACAAAGCATAAAAAAGTAAAAAGAGCAATAAAGGAAGAAGCACACACAGATACTTCAAGGCATTAAACAGCAAGAAACATAAACAAAACATGATACAACAAAGCATTACTCAAATGCAGCTCTAAACAGATACATTTTAGTTGTGATTTAAAAGAACTCAGTGTTTCAGCAGCTTTGCAGTTTTCTGGAAGTTTGTTCCAGATTAGAGGAGCAAAGAAACTGAAAGCTGCTTCACCGTGTTTGGTTCTGATTCTAGGGATGTTGAGTAGACTGGAATTATAGGACCTGAGTGTTCTGGTGGGTTGGTATAGTGACAGCATATCTTTAATATACTTTGGTGCTAAGCCATTCACTGATTTGTAAACTAGTAAAAGTATTTTGAAGTGTATTCTCTGAGCTACAGGGAGCCAGTGTAAGGACTTTAGAACTGGGGTGATGTGCTCTACTTTCCTGGTTCTAGTGAGGAACACGAGCAGCAGAATTCTGGATCAGCTGCAGCTGTGTGATTGACTTTTTAGGCAGAACTGCGAAGACGCTGTTGCAGTAATCAATCCGACTAAAGATAAACACATGGATGAGTTTTTCGAGGTCCTGTTGCGACATCATACCTTTAATCCTAGAAATGTTCTTCAGGTGATAGAAAGCTGTTCTTGTTATTGCCTTTATGTGACCCTGGAGGTTCAGGTCTGAGTCCATAACTACACCTAGGTTTCGAGCCTGATCAGTAGTTTCTAGCTGTATTAACTGAAGCTGTGTGCTGACTCTTGATCGTTTCTCTTTAGGTCCAAAAGTAATTACTTCTGTTTTGTTTCTATTCAGCTGGAGAAACTTATGGCACATTCATTCATTGATTTGCTTGATGTATTTACTTAGGGTTTGAATTGGTTCAATGTCACCTGGCAACATCGTAATGTAAAGCTAAGTATCATCTGCATGGTTATGGAAGCTAATCGTGTTGGTTGCTATAATCTGGGCTAGTGGGAGCATGTAGATATTGAATAAGAGGGGCCCCAGGATGGAGCCCTGAGGCACCCCACATGTGATTTCTGTTCGTTCTGATGAAAAGTTTCCTATTGAAACAAAGAAGTCCCTGTTCTTTAGGTAGGACTCAAACCAGCCAAGTACTGTACCGGAGAGTCCAACCCAGATCTCCAGTCGTTCTAATAGTATATGATGATCAACAGTGTCAAATGCTGCACTGAGGTCCAACAGAACCAGCACCGTGGTTCTACCACAGTCTGTATTTATGCGGATGTCATTGAAAACTTTGACGAGGGCAGCCTCGGTGCTGTGGTGAGCACGGAAACCAGACTGAAAAACATCAAAGCGGTTGGTCATTGCTATGAAGCCATTTAACAGCTGAACCACCGCTTTTTCAATACATTTACTGATGAATGGAAGATTAGAGATCGCAAATTGCTATTATAAAAACTTAAGCAGCAACTTTTCCAATTTCCAATATTTATGTAATTCTCAAAACTTTTGCCCACGACTGTACTCCACTTATTAATCTAAATTAGTAGCACCTGTCTGGTTAAAGACACCTGTTCATATGTTCCCTATGAGGTGGAGGGATTTCTCTACACTTCCTTCACAAGAAAGAGAAGAAAGGGACAGAGGACGTGTGGAGGAGGGGCTTCTTTGATACCCCACAGCCGCAGGGTGGCTGACGTCAGCCATTGCTGCAGAACGAATAGTAATGCCCGATTCAAATTCAAGTGCAGTGTAGATTTTTTACCTGAAGAGGGCGCCACACTGACGGTTTTTGGTAGAAAATTTATATTTTTATTAAAATGTACTAAAATATAAAAAATAATGACCAGACATGTAGACAGTACTATTAGACACTCATTTATACAGTTTATCAAGGGGAAAAAGATGATTTGGGGGTGAGTTGCTCTTTAATGAAGCGATCCTATTAGTTTTATCTGAATTTGCAGAAAAAAATGCAATTGGAGGGTTGTAGTTCAATTCCAGCTTCCTCCTGTCCCATGCCAATGTGCCCCTGGCAAGGCACTTAACCCAAACCTTCCTGTATGAATGGGCGATCAGCATGACTAGAGAAGTGCTATATAAGTTCAGTCTTGCCATTTAAACTATACAATTTCTCCTCTGATTGGTCTAAAAGAATAAACGTAAGGCTTCAGACTTTACCTCTGCTAAATGTCTAACAATGCAGAATGCTTGTTCTTAGTTTTTCAGGCAGAGCTTTTGAATTTGGATCAGTTTCGAAATAAAGAGTTTGTGCTTTATTTTTACAGAGTTGAGCACATTTTGTGTGTCTGACATTTCTAAGCTCTTCTACATCAGCTTCATCTCTGACACTGGATGTTGATGTCTGTCTTTATGTCCAGGTTTGTACCAAGGTTATGGTTTTTTTAAGCCTTCTGCTTATTTTTAGCCTGCAGACCATTGTGTCCACTGGCCATTGATGGCATCTGGCATGTGGAGCTGAAAAATACATATTTTCCTTACACCTTGAACTTTTTTTTACATTGCACGTGTATAACTGTGAAGTGGAAGAAAAAAATTGGTACATTGTTTTCAACTGTTTTAACATAAAACATCTAAAAGGTGTGGCAAAGCAAACATGTGGAAGAAGGTCGTCTGGTCACACAAAACCAAAATCAATACTTCCCGTGAGGCAGAAAACTAACACTGCACTTGAATCCTGTACCCCACCATCCACATAGTGAAACATGTTGGTGGTAGTATCATCATATGGGAGTGGTTTTCTTCAGCAGCAGCTGGTCAGAGCTGATGGGCAGATGGATGAAGCAAAATCCTGGAAGATAACCGATAAGTGGTCAAAGTACACCCAACGGGTAACTCAGGACAAGACTAGAAAATAATCAAAGTTCAAACATGCTCTTCATCCATTCTAACTAAGCTTGTGTTATTTTGCACATAAAAGGAATGGGGAGATTTTTATTTATGAATCACACTTCATTTTCCTTTTACGTCACGGGTATGTGCATCTTTTTGCTCGTCTCACATAAAAGCCCAGCAAAATCCACTGTGGATTGTGATAGATGGCTAAAATAAAAAGTAGCCCATGTAAATACCTTTGCAGGGCACTGCAACACATCAGTAAATAAATATTTACTCTCTCCATTATAGTTGAAGGTATGATGAGTGAACGTTTGAATCAATCAATTAATATGTGAAGCTGTGGCAATTCCACTGAGGTATTAGGGTTACATGGATTAAGAATAGGTTTCCACAAATAGTCTCTTTACAAGTAACAGATGAGTGAGGTTACCCAAACTTTATTCGCACCACTTTGGCATTTTTTAGAGTTATTTCAAATTGTTTATCACCATATTTATGTAGGCCTATTTACTTATTTAGTCGCAGAGATCCGATACGACGTGGAGGGTCGTTCTACGTCAACTTCCGAGGTAAAACCACGTGACATAATCTAGGACAATGCGTACAAGGCATAGACAAATCGTGTTCATAGAAATGTCCGTATTTTTGACATGAATGTTTTAGACCATTAATAACATTTCGACTGAAGAGCCTTCGTATTTGTTATTCCCCCTCTCAGTAGCCTGCGGGGCATATCTACGCCAGCCAGGTGTGGGGGGGGGAAATAACTGTGTTGTTCCTTAGCTTCTGACAGCTCCGTCCGAACCTTCCGTATCCGAGACCCGGAAGTGGGAGCTTGTCAACGTCTATTACAAGCTAGCTGTTAAGTTTAAGCGATGAAAGAACTTAAACATTGGAAAACATAACACGCAGAGTTGCGATATAACAACTAAATTGGTCGTGCTTGTGCCTCGACGTTGTTTTTGAAGATAAAATTTCTCTGCGACTGGAGATTAGAGACAACGAAGACTGCTAGCCAGCTTCTTTTTTTGTGTGTGGTCTTTTAGCCATCTGGTCGAATTGTCGAAAGCTAACAGTTAACGTTAGCAGGTGTTGTGATGGCCGTGCCGCACATTAACTGCTGCGTGGCAGGAATTGTACTGATGTTACTGCTGTCGGGGTGTAAAGCGAGGATACACAAGCTCAGTCTGAAGGTAAGGCTGTAACGCGGTTTTGGTTTAGAGTTCTGTTAGCGTTAGCCTGGTAGCCTAAGCTAACGCCACGAAGATTGACGCTGCTTCAAAAAAACAACACACACAAAAAAAAAAAAAAAACCCAGAACGTGTTGATTAGATTCGGTGGCATAAAACGTGCCAACGCTGTGTCACTAATGTTAATTATGTATTTATTTGTAAAGGAGATTATGGAGAAGCAAGCCTTTTTTTCCAGTAAAGGTGTATTTCGGTGTTTGTAGAAAAGCTGAACTTCGTCTGATCAGCTCAAGTCTTTTCTCCTTTATTAGACTTTTAAAAAAACAAACAATTCGTGATCAGTTAAATCTGTTTTACGTTTGTGCAAACAGTCAAACAAGCAAATGCGGCTGTTGTTTGACATGTTGGAGGGGTTTGCGTCAAAACAAACGATTTGATCAGAAAAATGAGCTTTAATATATACAAAGATCACATGTGTAGGTTATAAATTAAGACCGTGACTCCATTTCCATTGAAGCCATTACGAATTGAAACCCCAAATCACAAACCATTGCTTAATTGTTTTTATTATATTTCCATGAAACTTTAAAGAAATTATCTAAAATCAACCTTTTGGTGATTAGAATACTTGTCAGTTGCTCGTCTTTCATTTACTCCTCCCAAAAGCACATTCATTGAATGACTATGACTAAAACCTTCAAATTCGTGTCTCATTTATTCAGTCTGTGAGCTGTTTAGCTGCTATATGGTTAAAGTATTTTACGACAAAAATCTTAAACCTGCGTCTGTTTTCAGAATGAAACGCGGTTTGCGGTTGACCTCAACAACTTTGGTTTCTTTGCAAATGGAACTCTAGATGTGAGCCTGTCTTCCCTCTGGCTCAATGAACAAGTGAACTACAGCATCTATCCAGTAAGTTTTTTTTTTTGTTTTTTTTTTTAAGAATATGAAAAGATAAACAAAGTAGTTGTTGTATTTGTCTGTGCACATTAGTTTTGCATTGGAAATTGTAGTATTTTCCTGTAGATTCTGGTTGTGAAATGTTCATCTAGTTCAGTGGTTCCCAAACTATTTCTACTGGGAGCCCCTTTGGGTCCCGACATGTTAAAGGATATGTCATAAATGTGGCAGCCAATGAAATTAGCCAACTATTTCCGTATTTTAGGATTTTTTTTTAGTCTCCATTGTGGCAGCGGAGCGCAGATTCAGCCTCCGGAACAACATCTAAACCCCCATGACAAGTCATCTGTCCGAGGGAAAAATTCAAACCCTTATGACCAAAACCTCTGCAGCAATCTCACTTGTGACATTTGATTACGCACAAGTGTGCATTTTCAGTTCCATGTAGAGCTGGAGGAAGATGTGAGACTGTGCGTTCAAGCCACAGGTGAACTGTTTGTATTTTAAGTGCAATAGTTTAATTTCACTGTTTATATGTAGTTCTCAGTTCAGCTTGTTAGGACTGAATATTATTTAAAATAAAGAAAAACACAATTGAATATGTTATACAGTAATTTTACAAATTGACAATTGAAATAGATTATGGATATTTTTTTTTTTACCTCGCAAAAGTATCTAGCACGACCTCTGGTGTTACTTAGATAGAGGACTAACTGGTAGTGTGCTTCCTGCTGTTGTCAGTCATTGTTGAAATTGTCCATAGCGCAGTATTAAATTGTCTATATTTGTGTGAGGCTTTTTACACTTTGCCACTCAATTCCAAACATTTTTTGAGATCAGTTGAACATTTCCAGGTGTTTGGTGTAACAAAACCAAAGGAGTTTAGAGTCTAAACGAACTTCCTTCCAAGGCAAAGAGTAGAAAATATGATGAAGCATATCTTACCTAGTTGTTGAGGTAATTGATGCATTTTCTTTGCTTTTATTGTATACATTTTCTCTCCTTTATATAAAGTTGGTGTAATCGACTCACTGCTCATTGCTGAAAAGAGGAAACTTCATAACGTGATTCTACAATTTTAGCTTGTATTTAAAAGAACGGTCTATGCTGACATGTCTGCTGCTACTTTAGGCTCCTTTGGTGTTTGTTCTTTGCTTTGACCCGATCAGATTACATTTTTTTAAAGAGTTTGATTGCTCCAAGTATCTGGGTTTGCACTACAGTCATTTTTTTGCTGACCAATTCCGTTTTCTTTTGACTAAAGCGAGCAGTTAAGTTTAATTTGGAGCCAGCTACATACTTTATTGTTTTTGAATAATATAGAAATAAAGCTTTTGTTTGATCCATAAGTCTTTCTCCATCGTCATTGTTGGACCACAGAGAAACTTAAATTATAACATAAACCTTCCTATGTTCACCCACGTCTTTGTTCATTTGGTAAATGAGTGCTGAACTGGAATGCCCGTACTAAACGTTTTTTGTATGAACAGATCTATCACTACAGCCTTACTGTATCAGGATTCAGGGTGCATTGTGGGAAGTGAGGGCACAATGCTGATGTAGAAGATTGTCTTGGATTCCAAATGTTTAGGATGTTATAAATCCCATATGTTGTGGTCAGAGCAATTGAACCTGTTGTGTTCTCATATTATGTTTTCTCAAGCTATTGATGAAAACCATAGTGTGTTTTGCTAATACAGCCTATGAATTCTAGGAGTCACTGTAGTCACGATAGTATGATAAATTTTTTTCCATATCGCCCAGCCTTAACAGGAACATAAAAGTCGGGCGTGTCACCCTTTAGGGGGACAGACCGGTGGAAACATGATGGTGTTGGGTACAGCTGGCGTTTCAGCCATGCAACGTGAAATTTTCACATCCCAGTTAATCAATTAGTGAATCGGCACACCCCTATTAAATTCATTGTCTACATTTTTATCTCCTTTAGGTTGGTTTTAGCCTGTCCAGATCACGAGTTAACGGGGTGTTATCGTACACAGTAAGTAACCACCTTTATAATTAAATATCTGGTTATTTTCAGAGTTTTAACAATTGGGTACCTCTGTGCAGTTTAGTAAAACATATTTTATAATCCTTGGTTGATTTATTTTCTATGTAATGTTATATTTTAACTGGAAAAATGTTAGACTCTGTTGTGTTCCCTGTAGGCAGAGGAGACTGAGGCATGCCCGCTCACGACGACGAAGACTACCAATAACGAACCTCTCGTTCTGTTTCTCATTGACATCAGGAATCTAATGTGCGTAGCTTTTAGGGTCATTGGTTATTAGTGTTTCACAGCTTTATGTGAAGGTTAAGTGTATAACTTGTGTCCATCTAGAGTCAACGTGAACGTCATGGGTGATCAAGATAACATCCTGATTGCCAAAGCCAAGTTGGATGAAACTAAAGGTCTGTGTTGTTGACACTTCACACTTCCTCAAAGTAACTGCTGAAGAGTGAATGATGCAGCCGTTTCAAAGTGACTGAACTTAAACTGGATGTGTTTTTGTGCCTCCATCTTTGTTCTTTAGAAGAAAAGAAGGTAGCAAAGAGGGATGCTGACAGTGACAAGAAAGCAGCAGACAGTTCAGACGGAAAGCCGGACCAGACGAAGTTGAAACAAGAAGACCAAAAAGAGAGGGGAGAAAGTCAGAAGAAAGAACTACCAACAGAAGAAAAGCCAAACCCTGTTAGGGAAGCTAAGAAAGTGGAGGGAACTACATTCCTGGTGAGTTGGGTTGTTTTTGTGTCTGAATATTTGTCCAATTTGCTCTTTAAATCGGCGCCTTAATTGGAATTTCTTGTAGCTGAACAAGACAGTGAAGCCAATTTTAGCACTGGACAAAACAAAAGGCTTCTACAACTTCAGTGTAAGTTTCTCTCCCTCTAGATATTATTTGGCTGTGTTTGGTTGGTTGTGTTTTCTGGTTTAACATGCTCCCTCCTCTACAGTTCCACATGGTGGTTGGGCCAAAGGCAGAAGGTCTGTACACCCTAAAGTTCCACTACTGTCAGAACAGGATGCCCGGGATTAAGCAGCCTTACTCTTTGACAGTAAGTTGAAAGCGTGTTTGTCACACTCTGTGCACCTTTTGGTATCTGCAAGGATTCATTTAATGTTTCCCCTGCAGGTAGACGTAGTGGAGAGGAACCCTGGGAGCTTTCTGTCTGCAGCAGAAATTCCATTGTCTCGTCTTTACATATGCATGGCTGGAGTCTTCTTCACTGCTGCCATGGTCTGGGTGTACACTCTCATGAAGCACAGGTACATGACATGAATTATCCTCGAATTGTGACACAGCTTTCTTATTTTTTTTTTAAAGGTTTCTGACACTAATCTCTTTGTCATATGGGGAGCCTAAGTCACGCCCATGTACTTTCGGTCCATGGGTCCCCTACTGCCAAAAAAATAAATAAATGAGTCAATGGAGCGTTATTTTCTGATCCAGTTTGAAATGTAACATGGATTTAGCATATCAATCAATCTTTATTTATAAAGCGCTTTTCATACAAAACTGCATCTCATATGATTTCAATGAATTTTAAAAACGCATTTTGATGCCTGGAGCGCAAATTTCCACCTGGTTGCAAAAGTTACTTTAGGTTTTGTGTGAAAACACATATTAGATTACAACTGAAGAAGAAGAAAAATGACAGTGAGTTTAGCGAGCTTAGCATCCTTCTTCCAGGACGAAGCAAGGAGCATTAAACATGGAGAAAACCACTATTAATCTGGCCATGTGGAAAGTGGCAGCTATTCTGGGGGAGAAATAGTCGGTCCAGTGAGACCCAACATTCGGGACAAGCCTTACATGGTGTTGGTGGGTATTTCAAGTGCTAGCTAGTGCCAGCTCCGTGACGTCATATGACTTCTGATTTGTAGTCATTTTAATTATTAATCTTTACAAGCAAATAAATCAGAAATTACATGACAGAACATCATTGATTATCATTTAAAGTGAGGTACAGCATATCTGTGATTCAGGGCGTAAGGCAAAGCGGACCGGAACAGAGCTTTTATCGCTCCGTTGACTTTCATTCATTTTATTTTTTTTCAGCCAGGGGACCCATGGGCCGGAAGGGGAGGAGACTTATGCTCCCTATGTTTTATATCCCATGAGGTTTTGAAGCATCAAGGTAGACACTGTAGAACTTATTTTTTATTTATTATTATTTTATTTATTATTCATTTATTTTTTTCAAAAATATAAAACATTTACATACAATCAGATATACGCATGTTGATATTCTGGCTGGAGGGCAAAAAGACTGCTTACCCCTTCGGTAGTCACCATTGTTGTTAGCTGACAGTTGTTAACAGATTGCGCTACATAGCGGTGAAGTAGAAATCTATCAGCATGGTTAACATGTGCAACGCTGCAGACTGCACAAATGGAAGAAAAAGGATGGTAATAAAATTTCATAGGTTTCCAGCTGACGAAATACGCCGGCGGCCATTGTTAATAGACATAAAGAGAGTTAGAGTGGACGATCCATCCAGATCCTGGGAGCCAACATCTCATGACAGAATCTGCTCCCTTCACTTCATTCATACGTTGACGTTTAGATCAAATATAGCGTAAATCGTTTCATTGGAGCATTTAAATAATTTAAAATAACCCACCAGCGTGCAAAGCTACATCTACTACTAGCACATTTAGCATAGAACACTAAGAAATATGTGGAATTGACAAACACTTTTATGCACATAAAACTGCTACATATAAAACTTGTATATCAATGTAGATGTGGACCAAAACCATGTTAATAGTTATGTTCTTTATGTTCGGGTCCACCATCTGATGATCCACATAGTCCTGCCTACACTCCTTCCATATTTATCTTCACACCATTGGCTAAACTGCCTAGGCATGTTGATGATCGGTATGACAGGTGTATGAAGCGTCAAGCACTGTGAGTTGTCCTAATGGCTTGTAATGGCTTCATTGCTTCTGCTGTTAATTGTAGCTATCCCCATCCTGAACTGGCGGGGGCCAATTCTAGGCTTTCATCCCGTAGCTTGTTAGCTATTTGAAACGAGTCTGGAAGCTTTGCACTAAATACAGTTGGCATTGGGATGGTTTAGATGATTTAAAGTTGTAATAACTACATTTCCAGGTTTCGTTTTGTGAGGCCAGCTGCGACAGCACAGCTTTGGATAGCGGGTGTGGTAGCTCTTTTTGCCCTCCAGTGTTGTACGCATGCACAAAATTACCTGGATGAAAGCAATAGCGTTTAACGTGCCTATACATTTATACAACAAACAGGAGACAGAAAATACAGAAAAATAAACCTAGAACACAAACAGGAAACTATTCTTCTCTTTGAAATTAATAGAACTGTTCGCTTAAACAAGAAAAACAAATCAAACAAATAGTGAAACAACAAATTAAGTGTTTTTCAACAGATTCCTGAAAATATGAAATACCTCTACCTTCCTTCTTTAGAAATGTGCAATATTTCTCCTAACCCAGATCGCGAAGCTAGCATGGCTCAGAACTAAATTCAATAAATTAATATTCACCCCTTTTGTTTGTTTATTTTTTGCTATGCCAAACAAAAAGACCAATTTCCAATCACGTGGTTTTATCTCCCGTTCCCATCTACTTCCCACCAACCTCTGCAACGTTTCAACAAACCTCTTTGCATGTCTGCATTCAAAAAAATGAAAGTGTCCATGTCTCTGCTTCTTCCTTACACAAATCACACCTTCTATTTATGTTTCTGTTTATCTGATGTATTATCACATTTGTGTAAATCTTGTATCTTATCTTAAAGTACAAATTTTGACATTCAAAATTATTGTATTTCACATTTAATGTCCTCCCTAACAAGAATTCAATTGTCTTAAAAAAATAAAAAATAGGAGCACACATTTGTGAACACATCGGCCACTTTTCATGTGGCTTGACTTGAATCAGACATGTAGGGGAATTAGGAGACAGAAACAGGAATGACGTAGGTATTAAATAGGTCTTCAGTTTTACCAAACAAGAAATTAAATTTAAATCTGAAAGACAGTAAGTGATTAGTTTGGCGAACAGAAACCCATAAATCTGAGGTTGTTTTCACACCTGGTAGTCCTGTAGACTCTGTTCGATTAGGGACCAAAATTACAAAAATGTTGCTTTTTTACATTTTTTAAGCTGTTGCAGTTTGCTTTCAAACTGCACTTTGTCAAACCAAAGTTGTTGAGCAACATTTACCTCCTCACCTGTACTGCACTGCACCAAGAAGCACTGAACACAAGAACACTTCCTGGAAATGTAGTGACATCAGATTTGAGCAGTTTTAGGATTGCTCTGTTGCCTTGGGCAAATGTGCCAGACAAATGGGTTGCAGCAATGGGCTCAACATCAGCAGAGAATGAGTAACAGTTGTTTTGGTTTTATTTACCCATAGTCTAAATGTCAAACGACACAGGTTAACATGGTCTATTTAATTGTTAGCTACATATGCTCCACATTTAACAGGTTTTTTTTTTAGCTGTTTGAATAGTTTCAGTCAGGTTTTAGAGCTCATCATAGCACTGAAACAGCACTGGTGAAGGTTACTAATGATATTCTCATGGCCTCAGATAATGGACTGGTGTCTGTTCTGGTTTTGTTAGATCTCAGTGCTGCTTTTGACACAGTTGATCATAATATTCTCTTAGAAAGGCTTGAACATGTAGGGATCAAAGGAACAGCACTAGGCTGGTTTAAATCATATTTGTCTGAAAGATTCCAGTTTGTTCATCTAAATGATCAATCTTCTTCACTCTCAAGGGTTACTTGTGGAGTTCCACAGGGTTCTGTGCTTGGACCAATTCTTTTCACCATATATATGCTTCCAATTGGTAGAATCATTAGACAGCATGGGATACATTTCCACAGCTATGTAGATGATACACAACTATATTTATCCATAAATCCTGATGAACCCAGTCAGTTAGGTAGATTGCAGGCATGTCTGAAAGACATAAAAACATGGATGAATCTAAGCTTTTTGCTTTTAAATTCTGAAAAAACAGAAGTTGCTGTCTTTGGACCAGAAGTTCTTAAACAGAAACTGATTAGTCAATCACTTCATCTGGATGGCATTAATTTGGCCCCCAGCAATAACGTAAAGAACCTCGGCGTTATTTTTGACCAAGACTTGACATTTAAATCCCATATAAAACAGGTTACTAGGATTTCTTTCTTTCACCTCCGGAATATTGCTAAAATTAGAAACATCCTGTCCAGGAGTGATGCTGAGAAACTAGTCCATGCATTTGTTACCTCAAGGCTGGACTACTGTCATTCTTTACTATCAGGTAGTCCACAAAATGCCATTAAAAGCCTTCATTTGATCCAAAATGCGGCAGCAAGAGTTCTGATGAATATTAAAAAGAGAGATCACATTTCTCCTGTTTTAGCCTCCCTTCATTGGCTCCCTATTAAATCCAGAATAGAATTTAAGATCCTCCTTCTTACATACAAAGCCCTTAATAATCAAGCTCCATCATACATCAGAGATCTAATTGTTCCATATGTTCCTAACAGAGCCCTTCGCTCTCAGACTGCAGGTTTACTTGTAGTTCCTAGGATTTCTAAAAGTAGAATGGGGGGCAGATCTTTTAGTTATCAGGCTCCTCTCCTGTGGAACCAGCTCCCAGCTTTAGTCCGTGAGGCAGACACTCTGTTTACTTTTAAGGCCAGGCTTAAAACTTTCCTTTTTGATAAAGCTTATAGTTAGAGTGGCTTAGGTCATCCTGAGCTAGCTCTGTAGTTATGCTGCTATAGGCTTAGACTGCTGGAGGACAGACTTACCACTTTTCTTCACTCTGCTACTTCCTTTTCTCCTACGACTCTCCAGTTGTATTACAGTACATTCTGTTATTTCAACTGTTAACTTTGTTTTCTCTCAGTGTTTTTCTCTCCATAGAATATATACCTGGTCTGGTATCCTGCTTGGCTGCAATGCCCTGTTGGACGGGGGTCATCAACTGGGATGATGCTCCCAGTGGCTGATCATTCCACTGTGTCCTGTTATCAACTTTTTACTTTCTGTAACATAGAAAGTTCTCTCATATCAGATCTTCTGTTCCTTCTGTGTCTCTGCTCTGTCTTCTCAAACCCCCAGACGGTCGTGGCAGATGGCCGCTCCTACTGAGCCTGGTTCTATTGGAGGTTTCTTCCTGTTAAAGGGGAGTTTTTCCTCTCCACCTTCGCTACATGCTTGCTCAGTATGAGGGATTGCTGAAGGATTGCTGTGGTTGGAAAGTCTGCCCAACCTCACGCCAATGACTGACGCAATCTGCTGGGATTTATTAAATAGGAAACTTTTTAACTGATTGGAATGTTTGTATAAATGTATTGAAATGACTTCTTAAGTGCCTTGAGATGACATCTGTTGTGAATTGGCGCTATATAAATAAACTGAATTGAATTGAATTTCATCACTGAATAACAGCATTAATTTAACAACTATCTTAAAACAGTTCTGTTTTGATAAAGACCCAGACTGAGGCTGAACTTTCTAAACTAGAAAATAGTCAAAAATCATGGCAACCTATCATGCCAAATCTGTTTCAGTATGAAAAGAAATATAAAGCAAAAAATCACCAGAAGAGCAAACATTGAGCAGAACAGCTGATGAACACATCGGTTTGGACCGGATCCCTGATTAAAATGTTGGGGAACCTGGTTTCCAACAACCATAATCACAACTTCCTCCAAACACATCCATCTTGTTTTGCTAGATGGGATAATCTGTCTCTTTTTTCTTTTCTTTTTTTCTTCTTTTTTCTATATCTAACTGGGTCCTGATTTTCCGTCTGTTTATTGGGTTTGCTCTGATTAGGACAATCAAAACATCCTGTTTTGATTATGTTGTTTTAAATCTTTACCATTGCCATTTTATGCTTTTGTTTTTCCTAGAGTATCAAAAGTGATATGGAGTATTTTTCTTGGAATCTATATTGAGTTAAAAAATGTTGTGTCATGACAACCGTACAGGCCACAAAGTTGGCCAAATGGCTGACGAGCATAAAAAAGTAGTGCTTCTCCCTGGTTTATTGTCTGCTCCTGATGAGCAGAGTGCAATCTGCTGCACCCACTTACCTTCAGGAGCCATGGCACCTGTAGCATCACAGGGGATATATATCCACACCTCAGCCAAACAAGCATTGCTGCATATATTGAACCACCTATCACTGACGGACTTGGTTGGTACAACTGTTCCGCTCATCTTTGCAGCCGTCTAACTATAGTGCCAACTTATAACCTCCCATATTTTGTTGCGACATGTTTAAAAGCAGCAGTATTTTTATCCACATGTGTAAAAGTCAGGGCTAGATGCTTCAGGATACGCAGCAGATAGCTTGTTCAGAACACAAACACTGCAGATAAAATGGTAAAGAACAATCAACTTGAACTGTATTTCAGATCGGATTTAAAGTAACGTTTCTGATGCCTAAAGGACATGCTTCATTTATGGATACAAAGACATGCATAGAGTCCATAGTGGTTCTTTGTATGGCTCATCATCCAGGGTGGGTTCTTGTCAGGACTGGTGTTGGCATCATTGGCTAAATAAAATGTTGTTGTGCCCTAGGGTTGGGTACCTTTTTTAGACTTTTTTTTGATAGCAGTATGTTAATGAGACCTGGTATTCAACACCGGCACCTGAGCGATGCTTTTTTTTGGAACCTATATGTTTAAGTCTAATTTTATGTTTTGGTTTTTTTTTGTATCGGTACCTACCGAATGTTTTCTTTCTACAGATGTGCACGTTTCGGTGCCTAACCCTATTGTGCACTAAAAATGCAGCGCTTGCCTCTTACGACGTCCCACACATAGTTTAGGAGGAATAAAAAGATGGAGGGAGAGCAGCAGATCAAAAAAATCTGACTTGTTTCGAAAACGGTCTTATTTAAATTCCCTGCCTTACTATAACTTAAATATTAAGTTTATTTATTCATTTGTCCTCTGCTTCTTTACAGGTACAGTGTGTTTAAGATCCACTGGCTGATGGCTGCGCTGGCATTCACCAAGTCCACATCGTTAGTTTTCCATAGTGTAAGTCCACAAATAATTGTCTCTTCGTAGACACAATAACTGTGTGAAGCCCTTTCTGTTTTATCACAAGATTCATGGTAGTTTTTGTAACCATGGCCTCTGTTTTTCACAGATCAACTATCACTTTATCAACACGGAGGGGCACCCCATCGAAGGCTGGGCCGTCATGTATTATATCACTCACCTGTAAGTCATTTCTGCTGCCTTTTATTCTGCCTTTGTTTGAATTATCGCTGTTTTTAACGTGCTGTGTTTATGCTTATGTATTTGGCAGGCTGAAGGGGGCTCTCCTGTTTATCACCCTGGCGCTGATTGGCACAGGCTGGGCTTTTGTCAAATACATCCTCTCTGACAAAGAGAAGAAGATCTTCATGATAGTCATCCCTCTGCAGGTACTGTGAGTGTGCTTGGGAATCTGCATTTATACTCTACATTGGGGCAATAAGTATCTTGCTCGTTTGTAGGTGCTAAATACTTATTTTCTGCATGTGTACCTCTGATGAAAATTACAGACCTCATCTTTTTAAGTGGGACATCTTGCACAATCAGTGACTGCCAAATGTGTTTTTTTGCCCCACTGTATCTGTGTTACTCACTCACCTGTTGTTGTTTTTTTCCCCCTACCAGGTACTAGCTAATGTTGCCTACATCATCATAGAGTCTACAGAGGAAGGGTCCAGTGAGTACTATCTGTGGAAGGAGATCCTCTTTCTGGTCGACCTCATCTGCTGCGGAGCCATCCTGTTCCCCGTAGTCTGGTCAGTGTGTGAGCATGTATCCTGTAGAAGCTGCATTAGTCAGTGTTTCATTTGAGTTCATTAACATGATGATTTGGGTGGTAAAGTGGGAAATGCAACCAGTGATCTGTGTTTTTTGTATTTGTTTTTGACTAAAATGAGGTTTAATATAGTGGTACTCAGACAAAATTTATAGTCCTAAAATAACCCTAAAATGTATGGTCTGATCAATTACACAAGAATTAGAATTATTTCCTATTAATTTCATCAACCTGAGAAAGTCCTAAGAAAGAGAAATAGCTGTAAAAAAGGGTTTCACTAATTTATGACAATATCTAAACTGATGCTGTCTTTAGCATATTATCTTAGCAGTTAGCATTACTAACTACAAACGGCAATCTATGACCACCTCCTGGAGTTTTGTTCTGTTATGGAAGTCTGAATTAACGGCCAACATGCCTTTGTAAAATAACAAAAAAATAAAAAGCCTCCTTTTTAAATGGCCTCTTATTTTGTTCTTCCTCTGACTTTAATTTTAAGCACTTCACCCACAATAGCAAACCTTACATCTGTTTCCCTCAGTAACAACTTCCACACTAAAGAGGGTTGTGCTTAGTTTCTAACTAACAGATCACTGATAAAGGCGGCCAACATAAACTCCGGCGGCGGTGGAAATTGGCACCCGTCATGGTCAAAGGTGGAAAAATCTTATCAAGCCAAAGTGATAGGGTTCAACCTAAAAACAGGAGAAAGGTGTTTAATGTTTACAACTTACTGTATCTGCTGGGGGCAGCAGTACGTCTGAGCTTGATTGGACTCTCTCAGATGGAGGTGGAGCTCATTTCAAACAGGGAGGAGGGGAGTGGCTTCTAAAACTACTTCCCTCAGTAAAGATCCTCAGTAGAGCAAGAAGCTTATTTTGCGAAGAGCTTTTGTAGCTGTGGGTCTTTAGAAAAGAAGTAAAGCTCCATGTTTTGGTTTTTGGAGGGGCAAATTATGTGAAATAATACCAACAACAAAAAGTAGCTTCATATTTGGAGTGTGACCTTTTGTAGAACATAATCACAATGCTATTTGTACACAGTAATGAAAATTAATGTAGTGTAAAATAATATTAGGATCACATCGCTGGACTGGACATCCTTAACTGTTTCTCCCTTGACAATAAAAACGTGTACTACTTTTTTAAAGATACCAAAATACTTATAATTAAGAAGCTTTACCAAGTGAATAAAGTATTTAAATAATCCCTACAAATTTCTTTTATGGAAAATATTGTTTTTGGTATTTTAGGAACCATATGATTATAGAAACTGTACAGGTGAAATAATGTTTACTTTGGAAAATGTGGAATTCAGCAAAAAGGAAAAGCAAATGTAAAAAAATGAAATTCTGACAAAAACATTTAACAGAACTGTAAAGAAAACAGATATGGTAGATTTGATTTGTTTTACAGCCAAGCTCTTTTTAATCAGTTAAAAATAGATTATTGAAAGATTTTCCAATAAACAAATTCAGCTTGATTGTATTTATTATCCGTAAGCAGGACGGATATCACACACAAAAACTAAATGTTGTGGCTTTGACGGTGGAGTCGTCGTCTTGCAATCTGAAAGTTGTGGGTTCGATTCAAGCTTCCTCCTGTAAGTGGTTAACCCCAAGTTGCCTGCAGATCTGCATATCAAAGTGATTGGGTGAATGTGAATTTGGGTGATTAGTATGACCAGAAAAGCTCTATAGAAATGTAGCTCATTTACCATTAAATTTGAACGTCCATCTCTGTTTAACATGGTATTAAACTGACTTAAGACCTTTTAAGTATGTATAGATTAAAGTTGCTTTTGTCGTAGTCCATAAATATGTTTGTCATTCATCCTTGTCTTCACAGGTCTATCCGTCACTTACAGGAGGCTTCGAGCACAGACGGGAAAGGTTGGACTAGTTTTCTCTGTTAAGTGAACACAAGTTGAGCTTTTGTCCTTCACTTTCTAAATGTGTTTTTGTTTTTTGTTTTTTGTTTCTTCCAGCTGCCATGAATCTGGAGAAGCTCAAGCTGTTCAGGCATTACTACGTTATGGTGAGAGAGATGAGATCTTGCTGTTTATGCTTAAAGATGTGATCTTTGTTTCCTGGCAACTCCAAAACTGCATTAGCCAAATTGCAAAGAGTGCTGGATGAAATGGGTGGCACGACTATTATTCAGTGTTAGTCACAGATGTTTATCTTTTCAGCTTTGTCCAAACACTCTTATCAAATTACAGCCTTTGTTGAACCCTCTTTAGATTTAGCAGAGTCATTGCTGCAGATCCTGAACAATAATACTTCACTTCTGTCTGCCTTTGGTTATTAATTGGATTTCTCTGTTTATTTTAGATTGTGTGCTACATCTACTTCACAAGGATCATAGCCATTTTGCTGAAGATCACGATGCCCTTCCAGTGGCAGTGGTGCTATGAGGTAAGATGGCCACGGTGTTCTGTGACTGTAGTCTGACTCTGCTGCAGAGCTCCTGTATTTAAAAGGTCAAACGTGCTCTATCTGTAATATAGATGAAGAGACAATTTTTCCTGACATCCGGCTGAATAAAACCACATTAACCTTTTATATCCTTTATTTTATTTCTAATACAATCCTTGGCACTTCAAGAGCCTAATTTTCACTGGTCTGCTTCATTAAATTTATTTAGAGGGGAAACAAACATAACATTGGGTTCATCTTTGATGATATATGCTAAGCAAAAAGTTTGATAGCTAAAGCTTGATACTATCTACTCTTGTAATAATACAAGCACAATTCAATATATTAGAATTTCATCAAAAAGTTCATTTCAGTAATTCAGTTTAAAAAGGGAAACTCATCTGTCGCTTCATTTGACACAGGGTCATGTATGTCAGACGTCTATATATGTTCATTTTAAAGATTATGAGTTGAAAGCTTATAAAATCCCAAACGTTAGATTCCCAGGAAATAGTCATATTATATAAGGGCAATAAACAGATTTGTCTCTGTTCAGTGTGCTTGTATCCATGTGTGTTAATGGGAAGTTGAGTGAAGGGAAAAACTGTTACTCTACAGTACAACTGACACATTCCTTGTGTTAAACCATTCCTAAGCCAGAGGCGGCTTTGCAGCGTGTTTATGACCAGCTGCACCGGTCTGTCACCGACGCAGCTGATCCACCGGTGCAGAAGGAGCGCATGCTGCAGGGGTTCCTCCCCCTTAAGAGAGAAATGTTGCCTGACTTTAAAATGTTGGCTGAACTGGCACTTGTAATTCCGGCAGAGCGCAGATTCAGCCTCCAGAACATTAAAACTCCCGTGAGATGTCGTCCAGAATCTCATGACGGTTTCCTCTGCAACAATCCCTCTTGAGATGTTTGATTACGCACAAACAGGTTCACAATTCAGGTCCATGCGGACCAGGGGGAAATTGTGGGAATGTGCGTTCATGTCAGTCGTTTTTTTTATGTATTCGTTTAAGTTCATTGCTCATATGTCATCATTATTATTAAAAAAATTGAGGGATGAAAATAGTCTGACCAGATTTGTTTTTTTTTTTGTTTTGTTTTTACCCGTCGGTCAAAATGACTGACAATGAAAAAAGCCTATTTCAACCTCGTGAGGAGAAGCAAAGAAACAAAGTTGCTTTAGGACCAGTGTAAAGTTTCTACAGTCCGTGATGTCATCTGTTGGTGTTGGTCTACTGTGTTTTATAAACTCCAAAGTCACAGCAGCCGTCTACCAGGAGATTCTAGAGCACTTCGTGCTTCAGTCTGCCTTATAAGCTTTCTGGAGATGCTAGTTTCATTTTTCTGCAGGACTTGGCGCATTATTCTATAAACAGATTTTATTTAACTAGACCAAGGGCAAAAATGGCTCATTAGATACTAGAGACTCTGGACTGCTGCTGTAGAGAAACCATGCAGTAAAGCAACCTGGGCTTCCTTAACGCTTCAGCTCTTCACCTCCATAAGATGCCAGATTGATGCAGGAATTCATGAAGGAGGAGTCCCAGCCAAGTATTGAGTGCATTTACTGTTCTGTAGGCTGACATGTCTGGATTTAAAGATCCATTTCATCTGTCTTTGGTTAATATGAACATTTTCAGAGAAACTGCATTTTGGGGTCCTCTTTGGGTGTGAATCTATACTTTACAATGATGAGTGACACTTCCTGAGGTCTCCCTGTAAAACTCACACCCCCTCCTCTTTCCTCAGTTTCTGGTGGAAGTGTCGACTTTGATCTTTTTTGTGCTGACGGGATACAAGTTTCGACCAGCGTCCAACAACCCCTACCTCCAGCTTCCCCAGGACGAAGAGGACGTGGAGATGGATGAAGTGTAAGCTGTTAGAATTAACTAGAGTTGTAACCGGTACATTTATTCGGATTTTCCGGTACGGCCCTGTCGTTTCAGTACACACAAACAAATACAGCTGTTTTTGTTTTTGTTTGTTTTTTTACCTGAACACATGCAAAATGTTTATATGCAGAACTCTGAGTGAGGCTGAACTTTAAAAAATGACATCCCAAAGGAAAGGACTCCAGCTATCAGTAAACTACTATTTAGGAACATTAATGGTTTATCATGCAGCTACAGTAGGAAAAGAAAGATGGACCAAACCTGGACTTGATTAGCAAATGCATCTTCCAACAGCAATAAGGTCCATAACACGCTCTGCACTGAACTGAATGACTCACCTGAAACAGTGTCAACCTGAATGGAAACATCATTGATAGTAGAAGACAATCCAGCTGATGTCCACATGGCTACAAGTAGAATCCAATCAGCCCAAACTCCTTATTTTGAATAAAGTTAAGGTGGTGGAATCCCCAATGAGAAGGGATTTTCCCAACAGCTGCCCGTGCTGCATTCAAGTACAGCTGGGAGACTGGGTTGTCGAAATATCAAAACAACTCCAAAGTGATGTACGCATGTTTTATTTTCAAATATGGACAAAGTATTATTTAAACATTGCTAAACATCAACACTGACTGTTTTCAACTGGCTATTTTGGGTTCTTTGTTTAATGCTGATCAAAGTAGAAATATGCACATTTGTATTTATTTTTCTTGACTGAAGTGTGCTGAAAACAAACCAAACTGAGTTTAAAACCCCAAAAACGTTTCGAACCGTGATTTTTTTTTTTTATATATCATTACAGCCCTAGAATTAACTGATCTTTCTGCTTTTGTTTGTTTTTCATATTTTAAACTATGCCAATCTGACCTATATTAAGGATTTCTCTCCTTTGCTTTGTTCATTGCGTGTAGAGTGACTGAGTCCGGCGCATTGGAGGGTATCTCCAAAGTTAAGAAGACGTCTAATGGACGGGAGCGCCAGAAAGAGCCCGCTCTGTAAGCGGAAAGGCTGCATCTCTCAGAGGGACCAACCGAGCAGCCCCCCCGGGCCAGCTGGGTGTGAAGGGGGCTCACATGGACCAAGGCTCCCCACTCCAACTCACAGCTCCCTGTTGTTTTAAAACTCTTCAAGTGGTTGCAAAGCTCGTGCCCACTGTCTGGCTATGCAAAAAGAAAAAAAAAAGATGGCTACCATGATGGATGTTCTCCATTTTCTTTGGGACACTCCACCTAGAACTGAAGAGTTTCTCTCCCCCCCTCGTGGACAGGTGGGGATATGGGATTTTTTTTTTTCTTCTCTGTTTCCCCAAAGATGATTATTATTTGAGACTAAGACTTTCTTTTGGGTGTGTTAATGCCGGCTATTTAAAACGGTACATCTGTAAGCCGCTTGGTTGTATCTTTTTGTGTAATACGGGGACATGTATGACTGATATGACACAAATCTGAATATTATGTTTTCTTTTTCTTCCTTTGGATGCAATAGCCCATTCTCAGGTAAAAAAGAAAAAAACAAAAAAAGCTCATCGATGTTCTACTATAGAAAAAAGCAGTTTCTTTCCCACCAGTCACACAGCACCAGACACTCGTTTTTCTCATCGACTTGATTTATATATTGAAATATTTACCAGCAGGATGTTATTTATTTCAATATGTTGCTGTTTTTTCTGCATATTGAAATGTTTTACAGTATCACCGTCTGTGTTGAAGGATCAGGCGTTCCTCTCCGTGTGTCATTTTGGAGTGCTGCTGTAATTTAGTGCTTTAGTAGTTGATGATAACCTGCTTATTCCCCGTATCGACTTGAGGACCTTTAATTCTAATGACCGGAGCCGCGGCCATGTTTTCATTGCTTATTTTTGCCGTGGCTGAGTCTGTCTGAGGAGGGAAGGGCTAGAACAGATTTTTGGCTTTACCTGCTTTTGGTTTTTAACAGTTTTTGCTCTTGATGTGAAGCTTATTTAATTAATTACAGATGACTTCAATAGTGTGTGCAACCAGACAGGGTAGAGGACTATTCAATAAAGGTTTTTTGTAAATATGACTGTTCTTACAAGAGGTGGATTTCAGTTTATGAACTGCAGTGTTTCAGGATGGTGACAGCTCAGTGTCAGTGAGTTTTCTTATTTTGTTCCTTTAAATGGGCCGACAGGGAAGAAAACGTGAAAAGTGCTACTGAGATTAACTACGGATGTATCTGCACACTGTTTACACACAGGTAACCCTTCTCCACCTTTAGGGGAGTCGAGGGGTAACAGTCCGTAAACATTCACTTGAGTTGGCTAAATAACTTTTTTTTTAATTATTGTTACAGTATGTCGATGTATGTATGAACTGTCACAATAAAGTTGGAGTTTTTAAAAGCTCCCAGTTCACTGTTGTGGACAAACATGCACAGTATACGATTATAAAAGAAATGATTTCCTGAAGGGCTGTCATTAAACAAATAAAAGCTCTTGGGGGGAATGAAAGTTCTTGACAAATGCACACATTGACAGTTATGATTGCAGTGAACTGCTGTGTTTAGGAAAAAAAATATCTATTTACTCCCAAGTAAATGTTCTCTATTTGCTTTTTTTTGGTTCTGGGACATTATCCTTAAGGATCTACTGCAAGACAGTTCTTTTTTTTTCTACAGCAAGAAACTCGCTTGTCCAAAATAACGTGGTTCAAGACCCTGAGTCTGGTTGAGCATTCTTACTGAGTCAGGTAAAAAGTGGTGAAGTGGCAACGTAATCTGCATCAACAGTTAATATATTGGCAAAGCTGTTGCTTTTATTTAAGTTTTGTTTTTTATCCTTTTTTCTTTAAAAAATACATATGCTTTCTTAAAGCTACTTTTGGTAAGTAGGTTATTTTACCAAGAGTATCTCAAGACCCCACTCTTACATAATTTGAGTCTGGACTCCAAACAACTAATGAGCTAATAATAATGAACTAATAATAACTAATCCAGCCAGGACAAAAGAGGGCATTTGGCTTCGTAAGATGTAGTTGGTAGCGCCACAGTAAAAGTAAAAAGAGGGGGCAAATTGATAAGTCTTATGTATTTTAATCACAAATGAACCTCCCTAAAGTTAGTTATATTTTAATGTAAGGGGATACAGTATGACAACCAAAATCCCATTTCACAAGTTGCAGGTGATTCAAATGTCATTAAGTGGCAGCCTTGGTGCCAGGATATTTGTTAGAGATGTCAGACAGTTGGTCACCGAGTTTGCAAACATCTCAGGAGGAACATCGTTATCTAGTTGAGTCAAAGCCCAGGGCCCTCATTCATCAACCGTACTTAACCCACAGATCTGTACGTATTTCGTGCGTAGGAACAATTTTACGCACAGTGTGGGGTTTACCATCTTAATATTAGAACGGCTTTTTTTGTTACACGTCACATCAGGCACTTCAGTTTAATAGGATGTTGTTGCATTTATAAATATGAGGTTTGCAAACTGTACTATGGAAATTGAATGGTTCGGTTGGTCGCTGTCTCCGTGCGTACTGATTTGAGCCAAAGCAGCGTCTCCAATAACGCATGGCCAAGACGCGTGTCAAATGTGGTGATCCAAGCACCCCCAGTAGAAGATCTGGCCCAGCTGTGTGCTGAGGGACGTTTTATTGTATTCAGTTTTTTATATAACTATTTTTCACTCTTTACTTGCAACAGGAAATTCTCCACTGTCCCAACCGCATTTACCGCCTCCATTACTTTCTCCCAGTCAGTGTTCTTTTTTTTTTATTGGTTAGCCCTGAGCTGATGGAACCAAACAGCAATATTTGGGACAAATTTAACGTGTTCAAAGAAGTGAAGTACACAGAAGGGAATAACAGCAAATGAAACGATTCGCTGCCACATTTTTAATGTCTGCTGCAGAAGTACCGCTGATAACAGAGGGCAAAAACTATCGGTAATAAAATGAATTTGGGCGTGGGAGGAGTTTGGAGAGGCCATGGAAAACGACTTCCGTACAGCTTCGAAGCGATTCTGGTCCACCATCCGGCGTCTCAGGGGGGGAAAGCGGTCTGCCACCAACACTGTTTACAGTGGGGATGGTGTGCTGCTGACCTCGACGCGGGACGTTTTGGGTCGGTGGATGGAATACTTCGAAAACCTCCTCAATCCCACCAGCACGCCTTCCAATCTGGAAGCAGGGTTTGGGGACTTGGGGTCGGTCTCTCCAATCTCTGGTGCTGAGGTCACCGAGGTCGTTAAAAAGCTCCTCGGTGGCAGGGCTCCGGGGGTGGATGAGATTCGACCGGAGTTCCTCAAGGCTCTGGATGTTGTGGGGCTGTGTTGGTTAACGCGGCTCTGCAATATTGCGTGGACATCGGGGGCAGTTCCCTTGGATTGGCAGACCGGGGTGGTGGTCCCCCTGTTTAAAAAGGGGGACCACAGGGTGTGTTCCAACTACAGGGGGATCACACTTCTGAGCCTCCCTGGTAAGGTCTATTCAGGGCTTCTGGAGAGGAGGGTCCGACGGATAGTCGAACCTCGGATCCAGAAGGAACAATGCGGTTTTCGTCCTGGCCATGGAACACTGGACCAGCTCTACACCCTCAGCAGGGTCCTGGAGGGTGCGTGGGAGTTCGCCCAACCGGTTTACATGTGTTTTGTGGACTTGGAGAAGGCGTTCGACCGTGTCTCTCGGGGGGCCCTGTGGGGGGTGCTACGGGAGTATGGGGTACCGGGCCCCTTGATACGGGCTGTTAGGTCCCTGTACGGCCGGTGCCAGAGTTTGGTTCGCAATGCCGGCAGTAAGTCGGGCTTGTTTCCAGTGAGAGTTGGACTCCGCCAAGGTTGCCCTTTGTCACCGATCCTGTTCCTAACTTTTATGGACAGGATCTCTAAGCGCAGCCAAGGCGTTGAGGGGATCCGTTTTGGTGGCCTCAGGATCGGGTCTCTGCTTTTTGCAGATGAAGTGGTCCTGTTGGCTTCATCGGAACGTGATCTACAGCTTTCGCTGGAGCGGTTCGCAGCCGAGTGTGAAGCGACTGGGATGAGAATCAGCACCTCCAAATCCGAGGCCATGGTCTTGAGCTGGAAAAGGGTGGGGTGCCTTCTCCGGGTCGGGGATGGGGTCCTTCCCCAAGTGGAGGAGTTTAAGTATCTGGGGGTCTTGTTCACGAATGAGGGAAAAATGGAGCGGGAGATCGATAGACGGATTGGTGGGGCATCTGCAGTTATGCGGGCGCTTTACCGGTCTGTCGTGGTGAAGAGAGAGCTGAGCCGAAAGGCGAAGCTCTCGATTTACCGGTCGATCTACGTTCCTACCCTCATCTGTGGTCACAAACTCTGGGTGGTGACCGAAAGAACGAGATCACGGATACAAGCGGCTGAAATGAGTTTCCTCCGTAGGGTGTCTGGGCTCTCCCTTAGAGATAGGGTGAGAAGCTCAGTCATCCGGAGGGGGCTCAGAGTAGAGCCGCTGCTTCTCCACATCGAGAGGAGTCAGTTGAGGTGGCTCGGGCATCTGGTCAGGATTCCTCCTGGACGCCTCCCTGGTGAGGTGTTTCGGGCACGTCTCACCGGGAGGAGGCCCAGGGGATGGCCCAGGACACGCTGGAGGGACTATGTTTCTCGGCTGGCCTGGGAGCGCCTTGGGATTCCTCCCGAGGAGCTGGAACAAGTGGCTGGGGAGAGGGAAGTCTGGGTCTCTTTACTTAGGCTTCTGCCCCTGCGACCCGACCCCAGATAAGCGGAAGAAAATGGATGGACGGATGTTAACTATGACAATTTTCCAAAAAGTCTGTTCATCGTGACTTCTTTTTTTTTTTTTTTTGCCTTGGTGTTTTTTTTGGGGGGGGGGTTTTGGCTCTCTTGACCATTATTTTCAGGTAGAACACAAGGATTTAAGATGTCAGAGGATGTGGTGTGACCAAATATGGTTAGTTGATGCAAACGACTGTGAACAGGCACAAACACCTAGGTAGCACATGTGAGATTTATCAACAGATGATTGCAGAGGAACAGGCATTAGTGGCCACCTGAATCCAGCTTTTGACTGTTCGTATGAACATTCTAAATTTCATAGAAAGTAGGACAGTTTCTACAAACGTTTGATAAACCAGGGCCCAGATCTTTTATACTATTGCCATGCTGAATATAAATCCCAGCTTAAAGTAAGGAGTGGGACACAGTTTCCCCAGAAACCGGTAGATAATGGCCACAAGAAGCGTCTCTGAAGTTATCCCAGCTTAAAGAAGGTAAAACTATCCGGACAGATGGGTTCCCGATCCCAACCTTGTAAACCCCTTTATTACTTGTTTGAGCTGGGAATGACTAGACGGGAGATTTCTTTTATTTATTTTAATGGTCGTTGCTGAGACAGGTTCCTGTGCCCAGTCTGTGGGCTCCTCCTTCCTGTGGGCTGTGGGCGGGCCCTGGCCCCCCTCTCCTCTCCTCCCCTCTTCTCTCCCCTCTGCAGTAAATCCTCCGGCTCCTGTCCGGGTGCAGCACACCGCAGTCTCCATCACTCCTCCGCCCTGCGCTCTCCTTGCAGATGGGAAATATACACAAACACAGGACGGTCACAATGTAAGTATTCATATTATATCAAAACATTATTTATTTTTTTTACTCATCAGTAAAATACATGTGATTTCTAATGACTTTATTTCCCTCGGCTTGATGCGCAGGAAAAGTTAATGTTTGCGTCTTTTTTTTTTTTTTCTTTACCGTGCGTGTTTATGCGTGGATTGCTGCGCATTATCTGAAGAGGTAAAAACAGAGCGCACATTGAGAGACAACCTTACTTCTTATTAGACATCTCAAAGCTTTGCATAGCAGCATCAGCTGGCACACTACTCCTAGAAAGGAGATGTAGCCTAATGATTCTGATCGCTGTTCCTCCCTGACCTTAAAACGCCTTTGGTTTGGAGAGCAGACTGGTGATGCAGCAGATTTCTCTCCCTCTCTCCTCTGTGCGACAGCAGCATCAGCAGCAGGAACACGTGTCCTGTTTCATCTCTGCAGTGATGAAACTATGCAGCAGCAGCAGTCTGATTCCTGACAGACACCTTCCTCCTCTGTCTGTCTGTCAGGATGCCTCTCCTGGTCTTTTAACATCCTTTATTTTGCATCTTTTCTGTATCTTGTTTCTTCTTCTTTTTTTTTTTTTTTTGTCCTTCATAACTGTCCATAATGTTTTCTTTGCTTTTCCACTTTCTGAACTCTTTGTGCAACATCTGCTGCTACTTCTTGAAAGCTTTTTTTTTCAATGTGGCCTGAGCAAAAACTCATATGAAGAAACATATTCATGAATGTGTCCCTTTCCAGGACTTTTATCACAGGCGTAGCTGTTTTGGCTCTGGTGGTTTCGATTGAAGGCAGCGTGGGGTAAGATGATTGCTTCACCTTTTTTTTTTTTTCTAACACAAAGACAAAATAAATCACAATTGGTAATAATTTCAACCTAAAATCTGAATCAATCCTGGGGGAAAATATACTTTATGTCTGCAACAACTTTCACTGGGCATTTCTCAAATCGTTTAAAATCAATACAAATATCATCAAAACTGAGTTATTTCAGTAAGCCTGTTCAAAAAGTGAAACTCATTATTTCCCAAAAGTCATTAACCTCCTCTGAAAATGAGCCACAAGAGGTCAATTCTAAAGAAACTAGCTGTTCTCAGACTGCTGTATTCAAACATACTGAGGGAAAGTTGAGTGTAGGGAAACCGTGCGTACGTTAAAGGCGAGCAAGCACATGAGATAACCGCGCTATCGACAAGATTGTAAGGTAAAGCTATGAGATTGGTGTATATCCACAAGGAATTAGTGCCTCAACACGCAGACGTATCCAGGTCATGGTCGAAAAGTGTCAATCTACAACTTTGCCTTTGTTTAAAGTGCATCATTGTCAGCTTTGGTTTGAGTGTTTTTGATTTTTGACAAACAAAATGAATCCCATATTCAGTCATGTAAAGTCCAGACTGCCCAGGTACCTTGAACAGACTTTCTGTAGCATTCTGCATGCCTGTCATCATGCCTGTAGACATGAGCTTACAGTACAATTCTGGTCTGGGACCCAGTTTGACAGACTGAATACAATCATTAAGAAAAACAACTAGTTGGGTCCCTTATGTAGGTCTTTGCTGGGTCACAAATATGTATTCAATAGGAAAATCCGTTGAACGTATCTAGGACAAATATGACTCCCAAGACTATATAGGCAATAAAAATGGGACCATCAAGTAAAATATTTGGAACTTTTCTTCTTTCTTTTTTTTAAGATATCACAGATGTAGATAAAAACTGAAGTTTATTTAAATTAATTAGGCCTCACATTACAAAACAACATCTTCTGGGTTTCAGTATCTGACCCTTTGGGAGATTGTAATATCCGTCACTTTTTTTAAAAATCAGATCCATCTTATCTGACCTCGTGTGAGTACAGTATCAGAGTTCTGTCACACTCGTGTCGTCCATCTGTCCTGTGACCTTTCGGTTGTAGTTGAGTTTGACGTCTGTGAACAGATTAGAAAAACGGTCGCTGTGATTAGCCGTAATGTGATTGCGTGCGCATCAGCTGCTTGTACACGCTCATTAGGGTCAAAATGTATTGTTGGACGGTAAATGTTTGTTTTTTTCCCAAACGTGTTGCAGACCAAGTACCAACACCAGCTTCTGCACCGAGTCTAAGGAATGTCTGGAATATGAGCTGGTCTGCAAAACGGACGAGTATGAAGTGAGTTTGAGTCTCCAACAAGCAGCTAAAAACAAACATTACCCACAGAGTTTTTATGCCTCACTATATCTGGATGTGTGTGTGTGTGTGTGTGTGTGTGTTCAGGTGCGACACATTAGCCCCACCCGCTGGGTGTCGACAGAAGCTGAAGCCTATTTTATGGGAGTGGGCGCAGCCATGGCTTTCAGGAGACTGTTCCAGTATATCAACGGAGCGAACGAAGAAGGTGAGGCATGAGAGGTGAGACAAATCCGTGCGACTCAGCGAGTTTTTTGACTGTTTATTTGAATTGTGTGGGTTTAGGTGTGAAGATGGAGATGACCGCCCCAGTCCTGGTTAAGGTCCCAGAGGAAACCAAGTTGTGGGAGCCGGCCGTCTACACGCTCAACTTCCCGCTGCCGGCAGCCTATCAGGACAAGCCGCCTGCACCCACCAACGACAAGGTGAGCTGGCAGGAGCCTACGACTGCAGAGGGATGCGGTTTCTTTGTTGGGGAGCTGTCCTTGCCTGGTGGAAGGTTAATCGCTGCGCATCTCTGAGGAGCTGTGCATAATTTGATCAGGGTTTTTTTATTTTGTTTTGCTTAACGATCAATAGCAAGCACCGATGCAGAAAATGGAGTCTGTCCTGCTTTCACTCAGAGGAACAGAAATAACAGGTGTAGTTGTCATGGATTTTCGTTGTGTTTTTTTTTTTTTTTTTTTTACAAATTCACAATAAAACAGTCAAAGATAACCTGATAACTTCAACATGGGGTCTTAAAAAATTATTCAAAGCCCTTGAGATTTTTCATATTTTCTGACAGGACAACCACACTTTGGGGGGCTTTTATGTGAAAGAGCCACCAAAGTGGATAGAGAAGGGGATAGAAAGTGGTTGGTGGTGTTGAGATGTGTAGAATGTACGTGTTAATCCACTCTGTGTAAATGCTTTGTAAAACCTCCTTTTTGTTGCTGCTTTAAATCGTTTTCAGAGTGTGGAGAATATGGGCCATTCTCTGCCTGAATGGTTGGAGAACATTTCTAAACATTCAGCATGAGGGTTGGATCTCATGTCTGAGCCTAGTGTTGGGAAATATCTCGATGATAGCAATTTAGTTAATTTTGAGTTAGAAGATTATATTTTTTTGGAAGAAGAAAAAATCGGCACTGCACCTCCTGGCTTTCCATAGCTCAAAGTGACGTCAGCCCGCCCAAGGTCAACCATCTTGTTTTACAAGCATGTTTTCCAGCGTGTTTTTTATTATTATTTTGAATTCAGGTCAACTCCAAGAAGTGATGATTGAAATAAAAGCACTTTGAAAGAATATTCATATAAGTTCTTTTTTTAAGAAAAAGGAAAAAAAAAAAAAATATATATATATATATATATATTATCAAACTGAATATGACATGAAAAAAAGATTAAATTTTTTATCCGTATTGCCCAGCCCTGTTTGAGCCAAATCATAACCGTTGTAGCTCTGGCTGTATGTTCCGGATTATTGTGCTGCTGGAACCTCTGCCTCCGTCTCAGGTCACTGCCGGTTCTACCCGTCAAATTCTGACCAGCTTTCCGATCTGCGCTCTCCGTGATGCTGTTGTTCTCTAACTAACCTTTTGACAGCTGGACTAAGAAGGACTTTAACTACTGATTAGGAGATGCCTGAAGGCAGCTGATTGCTTTAGATGTTGTTGTTGATGCCTCTGTTTCTGGAATTATGTTTTATAAAATATCTGAAAAACTTGTTTAATTTTCCTTCCGCTTTACAATTATGAACTTATTTCAACTGGTCTGTCTCATACAATCCCAATACAATGCACTGAAGTTTATGCTGGAATGTGGCATAACATGGAAAATATTACAGGTAGGGACATTTTTTTTTTTTTTTTTTTACTTTTGCATACTTTAACTAATATTTTTAAATATTTATATGAAAAATAAGACAGAGTATTTCATAGTTGTGTAATATCGTTCTTGGTATCTGTTCTGGCTAAAATCCTGCTTTGGTATGGCTGGTGTTTTCACTGATTCAACAAGAAGAAGAGAGCCAAGGTTCTGGATAGACGCATCTCTGGTTCATCACCTTTGGATTTAGGCACATTAATGCATGTAAGTGGGTCATAGTTGGCAGCTCAGAGAATACAAAGAGCCAGGTACTTAACAGGAAAATCGCAAATGGGAAAAAAAACTGGTGAAAGACCTCTAGAGGATGGAAGACCACCTTAAAGGTTTTAATGTCAGGGTGACCTAGCAGAATGATCTGTGATAGTTCCTGCTGCTCACTGACGTTTTCCTTGCGTTGGCTGCACAGGTGTATTTCACGGAAATGCCGGAGATGGCCGTTTATGTGAGGAGCTACGGCGGCTGGATGCTGTCGGTCACTTCCAGGCTTCACTCCCACCTGCTGACCAAAGAGCTGGAGAGAGTGCAGGCTTCCTACAACCACAGTTATCACTATGGAGTTGGTTATGACAGGTTGGACATACCGTTTGGCTCCTATTTGTTCCAACAGTTTTAAACTTTATTCTGTTATCCTTGGAAACCCTTTTCAAAACATTTCTCTTTTTTTCCTTCTCCCTCTTGCGTTTGCAGTCCCTTGAAGCTGCTGAACCGGCACAACGAGGTGTGGTACGTGGCTGAGGGTGAACCGGTTTGCTCGGATCCACAGGAGCCCACCCCTGCGCACACTCCCCGGCCCACGCCTACCCACCTGGCCGCAGACTCTCCATCAGAAATGCTGGCCGATTCACCCTACCTCACTCCATCTAACCCATCCTCAAACACAACTTTGAACTCCTCCTCGCTGCTGCCCCCTGACCCTTCAGCCGTCCTCCCGTCTGAAACCCCGGCGAACGGTTCGTCCGACCTACACACGGAGGCCGCATTCAGCCATCCCCCGTCCTCCTCCCTCGTCGTCTCGGAGGACCCGACGGCAGCCAACGCGTCCGGCCTGGCCTCTGTGAGCCCGTCGCTGCAGCCGGAGCGCGACGCTGGTGCGTGGAACATCACGACCAGCAGCTCTGTGGGCCCACAAGCTGACCCTAGCGCTGACGTTCAACCAGATGACGTCCATTAGGAACACTGAAGCTTTCACATATGGTGTTAAGATATACAAACGTGATGCACTCTTTGTTTTTTCTCCGTTTCATTTTTCAGTATGCAATCTTCTCTCATTGTAGCAGAGCTTTGTCCCTGCAGCCTCCTGCTCAGCCCAAAATGTGTCTGTTCACTTTCTCACTCTGAAGTTATCGAACTGCTGCATTATAGACTAAGCATAATAAATGTTAGGTTAAAATATATTACTCAGATTTAACTGTTAGGACTTCAATGGGTATCTTACTTAATCTGATCAATAGAATGCAGGGACTAACCAAGATAGACCATAATATCTGTAGAAAGTGAACTGTCCTGATGTGGAGTCTGACATTACTGGAACTTTCTGTGCAGCTTCAACTCTCTCAGAGCTCCATCAACTACTTTTCTTCTTCTGTTGCTGTACATGTGGCGACATATCGGTGCAGTCATTGGGAAATCAGCGTGCATGTTCAAGGGGATCTTTGCTGCGCAGATAAAGTAGTCACACTAAAGATAAAACTTTCTGCATTATATCTATGTCTAAATTAGCTGTCCTGAGGTTTAGGTGCTTAAGACGCTCAAATTAACAGGGAGCTTCCAAGACAGCTTTAACTGTCACACAAAATTACAAATTTTGGCCTGTTCCATGTTTTTGTTCTCTTAAAATAGTAATTTTCTAGCACCTTTTAAATGTCATACCCGAAACCTTTTGTTGCTGTTATTTAAAATCATCAATGCACTTTAAATAACTTTAGGCTAATCGACTAAAAGAAACCTGTGACCACTAGAATTGGTCTAATGTTGACATTTTAAACTCGTTGAATAAAACGACTTTCTTTTGAAGTGGAAAACGGCACAAAGAATAACATAAATGCTTCCAAGTATTTCACTTTCAGAAACTGTATTATTGTCGCTAGATGCTTTCATCTCACTCAAAACTGAGCATGGCTAAAAATAAACGCAAGTTTGCTTTAATTTGGCTTTCACTCAGAAAAAAATTATGATTCACTTCACTCTGCTTCAAATAAAACCTCTAATCTTTCTAATGTACATGTACAATTAAACTGGCATTGTTCTTGGAAAAAAAAAAAAAAAAAGGTTTCATCATGTTCTGTAAAGGTATTACAACTGCACCAAAGATCCCAAAGAATCACACTGAATCAAACCAACGCAATAAAATGTATGTATATAAATAAAAAATAATTCTGTAGCAGTGCATCTCAGAGCTACGTGGTAAATCTTCTGAAGATGGCGCAATAAAACAGTACACTCTTGAACACTTGTGAATTGTTTTTGACTCGAATCAGTTACACACAACACAAAAGTGTTCTTTTGCAGCTCACTTCAAATAGCCTTCTGGACTAGAAGTATGGTAAAAGCAAGCTCTTAACTGCATATGTGGCGGTCCTGCATCTCAAAACAGGAGGCGTTGGTGAAGTTTTCGCCTAAGTTAGATTGAGCTAAGAGTTTTATCCGGCAAACAATTGTTCTGTTTAAAGCTTTGTAATAATCCATAATTGGCTGTATATTTTGACAACGATTGAGTTCAACATGTCATGTGAACGCTGTGTGTAAGTTATTAAATGTGAAGAATGACAAGAAAATGTTGAAACGAGCTCTGTGATGCTATGCTTATTGTAGCTAAAGACATCCTGTGGCTCTGCCAGAAGGAAAGGCACTACATGCCAGCTTAGAAGCTCCTTCAGGCCGATTAAACAGCTGTTTCAACCATCCAGTTTGAGAGACGGCGGTCAGAACATCACCTCCATGGAGATTCCAGTTCTTCAGAGATTAAACAGGAATGACTCGGACCTGAAGTAAGGCGCGAATCACCGATTCCAAGAAATGCGACAATCTTCAAATTCAAAGATGGCTAATGACAGTGGAGTGGAGCTACCAGCTTGGGTAAAGTGTATCCAGTGTTTATTTCTTTTTTTTTTTTTCATTACAATTTTAAATAACATACAGTTCTTGGACTTACAATGTGCTAATTAATTTGCACAAACTTGCATTTGTGTTCACAGCAGAGAAGACTTCAAAGTCTTAGAAATTAGAATAATATTCACAAGACTTTGCACTCGCAGCTTTTAGATTCATACTCGTATAAAAACATTCCTAACCAGCAGAGTTGCTCAGACTCGCGTGTATGACAGGAGAATTGTGTGTATAACACTTGTATTCACATACAAGTATGAATACGAATAGATAGAATCATGCACACCTCTTTTTGACAGTTGTCTCACTCCATACAGTTGCCTCATAAAGTGATGTACCATAACTCTCCTTTACGCCTCACATGGAGTTTTGGTTTCTCACTTTGAGAGGGACTGTAGTGTTCAAAAGATGCGTCATACACTTTTGAAAGAAAGATTCATTAAGTAAATCACTGAGATCCAAGTTTGTTTTTATTTCTAGGCCATCGGCGCTCATGACAGTCCAGGTTACTCTCGCACATCAATCGGTATTTAGCTAAAAGTTGACTGTACAAAAGAATCTTTAAATCGGCATCTAATGCCCTCATGATATCAGTGTCATTAGATCACACGTTTACATTGTGATATTATTTCAAAACATAGAGTAAAGAACCATTCATGCTGCAGTTATGTCTGAAAACTGCCAAGAATAAACAACATCCGAACGAAGTCCTCTTGAAGTGGAACAAAGTTCACCCCTGCATCACGTTTGTGGCTATTAAATGTGCTTTCATCCACTTGGTAACGGATACTGGGGTGAGTTAAAATGAAAAAAGAAATTAAAAAATCAAAGTCAGTCAGTCGATCGGACTTGAAGGCATTTTCTCTGCAGTTTGGCAGGAACTATCCAGCCTATCTAAAGGTTTTTGTTGTTTTGTTTTTTTTACGTGCAAATCAAAAGGGTTGGGTTTTCTTTCAACAGAAAAGCTTAAGTTTGAACTTCAAACAATTAATGGGTATAGTAAAATTGGCAATCTTTTAAAAAAAAATGCTCCATTTAGAATGTGTGTCTGTTCTATTAAATGTGCACATTGGACATTTTTTATAGATGTAAAGGGAATTAGAAATATATTATAATTTAAATAAAAAAAAATCTAAGGGAAGAAAGGTTACACCCGAGAGGATCCGTTTGTGTGCACATAAACTTCACTGTGATAATATTCTAATTACAGCCCTCCTCACTTGGAGATGGCCACCTTCTTGGTGACACTTGCTCTCCTGCTACCGCCACCTCCCGCTCCCCCTCCTCCACCGCCTCCTCCACCTCCACCCTGCCAAAGGTGACTGAGGATGGTGAAGGCGTCGACACTCATCCCCATGGTTTTAGATGGGATGCTGCTGAACTGCTTCCTGTCAGAGCTGTATTTGAAGATGGATTCCACCTGGCTTGAGCTGATCGAGCGTGGGCCCATGCCCGCCAGCCGCACCAGCTCCTGGGTGTCGGGGTTCATGGTGTAAACCCCCCTGAACTGACAGTTGGAGTCGCGGAACAGAATGAGGAAGTGGTTGGAAGAGCTCTTTTCCATTTCCTGTAAAAGGAGCAAAGCGAAGAAATTACATTTTTATTTCCGATCCCTACGCTACACAGTAAAAAAGAAAATAAAAAAAAAACATGAAACCCCCACCTGTACTATCTTGTTTTTTTGTGACTCGTTCACCTTTCCAGCCAGGCAGCAGCGTGACAAAGCGTTGTGAATGATGAATTTATTAGACTTGAAGCTTGGCTCTTTAAAGAGTTTTGGGCCTGAAAAACAAAGTCATTACAAACAATCATTAGTAGTAGTTTTAATAAACCCAGAATGTGATATGACACTCAAACATGAGATTTAGTGGTGTTTAGAACGTTAGGACAGAGGCTGAAAACCTTGAGTTTCGATATACTTGAAGCTAGCTTCTTTCTTTCTTTCTTTCTTTCTTTCTTTCTTTCTTTCTTTCTTTCTTTCTTTCTTTCTTTCTTTCTTTCTTTCTTTCTTTCTTTCTTTCTTTCTTTCTTTCTTTCTCTTTCTTTCTTTGCCTAAAGCCTTAATTCTACTTTTAAATGAATGTGGGGTTTTATTTAAATATATCAACTATCTTTAAATGATTATGAATTCTTAAATCCAATTATTATGTAAATTTCAATGTTTAAATGTCTTAAGGCTTTAAGAACCTTGGACAATTTTTCTGAGGAGTCTTCAGTGTTCTCTGTTTTGATTGGTTGACACCTCCACTGCATCAGAAAGTCGAAAGAGGAGAGACGCCCTATAAATCGGTCACCTCTGTGCTACCCTGAGCCTAAGACATGCCCTCCGTGGGTCCAGCCTGATCATGAGAATGTTTTGAAAATCCGTTGTTCATCACTTATTTGTCCTTTTGCCAACATTACTGAAAAGAGACGTTTCTCTGCAAACTTAGTCTACGGGGAAATGCCTGCAATTAAACTAAAGTTTAGAAGATTCAACAATAATTAGATTAAGTGGAGATCTTTTCACCCTAGGTTTCATAAAATTCTGATCAAGTCTGGCTAACCATAGATCAGTTCAGTATGAAAGGAATTGTCATAATTTACGTATACCAGACTGACTGGTTAATTATACAGCAGTTGAATCTAATGTGGTGCTAATAACCCTTACAACACTGCATGCAAGTCTGCATCGTTTGGTGATGTACCTGTGTATTCTGGGGCAGGTGAGGTCCCATTGGAACCAGACTCCCAGTCTTTGTCTCCATTCTGATTTATGGGTCTGCTTGGTGTCACACATCGTGAAGGTGAATCAACACGGCTGCTAGAGAGAACGCAAATTGCAGAATGAAAAGCCTTCATCTCATTACACTATCTGCTTAATCATGAGGAATGATGTCGAGGAAGGGTGACCACAGCTCCATCGCTCCATTGGTTATCAAAACCCACACAGACAAACAAGGCAGGAAACTAATCAAATGTTTCTCCACAGGGCTCCCTTATTTAGAGGAAATATGAGATCTGTTTTCTTTTGGCATAAAGCCGCGTTTTAACTTTGCATGGTTTCTAAACACTTTTGATTTCAAAATCATTTGCAGATTTCTCAATTTGTCAATTTATGACCCATTTTTTTAACATAAATGAAAAGGTTTACTATGACTTTTTTCTACAGTGCTAAAGCTTCAAATATGACACCTACAAAAATCACAGACTATAAGGAGGAACTAATGTACATCTTTTTATGAAAACAGTGTGATTTGAAGGAGTAAATTAGTGAAGGAATTTATATATTGAAGTTGCGTAACTATGATTTTTGCACCCCCACCAACTGTTTCAGCATTACAATGGAGGAGGAAGCATTCTTTTCATTGGCTTATCAGCAGAATGAGCCAATGTGAGAGACAGGGTTTACTGGACAGAGTGCTGAACATTTTTATTTTATATATAAAAGGGGTCTTTTCATATACCTCACCCTTCCTTTTTCTATGTGATAAAGTAATTCCCCCTTAAACCTAATAACTGGTTGTACAAAGTCTTGTACAGTCTTCTCTGCAGAATTGTTTTAATTCCGTTGCAGTACATTGGACAGGTAGACCTGTCATATATATTTTAAATGTAATATTTACAAATATAATTGCGATCTCTAGTGGTTCCAGGACCCCAGGTTGAGAACCACTGCAGCAGATGATTAGCTGATGGATGATGCGCCTCACTTTTAGATACTGCTCATCTGATGTCGATAGGTTTTATGCTGTCATGGTCAGGTTATAGGACTGGACAAAAAAAGCGACACAGCGGTGTACCTCTGGGGTCTCTTTGTCTGGTCACCATTATTTCCAGGCTCATCTGTGGCTGCAAGGTTTAGAGAGGAGTGTGAGTAGACCTTTGTCAGCTTAGGGCCTGTGGAAACGAAGGTTAAATCAATTCTAACCACTGAAACAGCTGACAGATACGTATTTTTTTTGTTCGTTTTTTTTAATGATTTTACCAGTTGCTCCTTTGGCTGGACTCAGAGACAGCTTGGTTTCTTCCCTGGTCATGCTGCGAGGCCGTGAGCGGGTTTTCTTGGCAGCCGTCCGGCCTGGCTGGTTGGTTGTTTTCTGCTTCAGGACTTTGTCCAGGTCTTCCATGATTCTTAGCTGTTGTCGTCGTTCATACTCCCCTCGTGTGAAATCGCCTCGCCGTGCTGGAGTGGCAGGGGGGGTGGGGGAAGGCGAGGTCGTGACTGGCGGAGGCGTGTTGGAGGGGGATGCTGTTCTTCTTTCAGAGGACGCTGGTCTGAAACGCAGAAGGAGGAAGGTTTCTCTGAAGTTGGAAGCGCAACATTTACTGATTTGAAATTTTAAACAGTAGAGAGTCTGAGCATCAACTCATTCACCTGTTTTCTCTCTCTTGCTCCTGCCATTGTCTCCTCCTTTTCAGCTCCTCCGTTCTCTTCTGCTGTCTTTCTAACAGCTGCGCTCTACGCTGAGCCATCTCCCCTTCACTGTGCACATCCTCCTGCAAACACAACAAACGGGCCATCATCCACGCAGCTGGCAGAGCTGTGGCAGCCCTGAAACATGCAAAACACAACAACTGTTGGAGGGAAAACCAGGGAGTTTGAAGACTTAACATTTCAGATATCTTGGTCAGTTTTATTAGCTGTGAACATGCAAAGTAAGCTCTTTATAAAAACATGGTCTGGTGGGGGCCAAAATTCTTAAAAGAAAAATATATTTTTAAGTGCTTTACAAGGTGAAAAAAAAACTGTGACTATCTTTTATTATTACATGTTTGTTTGAGCAATGCATGTAAATGCAGTGTTATGACAAGGTATTGCTACCCCTTCGAACTTTTTCACATTTATTATATGTATTTATATATTCACAAACTTCAATGCATTTGACTAGGATTTAGGATATGTGACAGACCAAACCAAAGCAGCTTAATGACAATATGTCTTTAAAAAATTTTTTTAACAAACACAAAAGCTGAATTAAGAATTAAATCATTATCAGCACCACTATTTGAAACACCTGAAAAAACACTTTATAACTCTTTACTAGCTTTTCACATCTAAACATAATTCTTTTTGTGCTTTTTTTTGCACATGAGCTCAAGATAAGCCAAATTGGATGGGGAGTTTATTAACATCAAATTTCAAAAACATTTAGCAGATTTCCAGAAGTTCTGGACTTTGATTTAGCCGCTCTGACAAACAAACATGTCTTTAACTTACTCGTTTCATTCTAGCTCTACCTGTATGTTTGGGATGACCTTCCGCCCCAGTGTAAAGCCTCAGATTTTTGTCCAGAATTGTCCTTAATCCAAATTTCCAGTTTCTAGTTCCTGTTGAACAAAGCATCCCCACAGGACGGTTCTTCCACCACCAGGTTTCATGTAGGGGTATTTTTTGTTCAAGGTAATGTGTTTGTTAGAAGTGTTAGTTTAGTAGTGTGCACAACTAATGATTGACCTATTAATTGACTCTCCCACCTCTGCAGCTCCTCCAGAGTTAGCTTGGACTTCTTGGCTGATTTTCTGATTAATACCCTTCTTACCTTGTATGTCAGTTTTGTCAATAGATTGTTGTTCTTCACAGAGCAACTGTATCTATACTGAGTTTAAATTACACACAGATGGGTACTTGATTGCACTTGATTTTAATCACCTGTACCTTTTCAGACTTTTATTTGTGGAAAATGTGAAAAATCAAGTATCATTTTCCTTTCACGTTACAATCAATTCAATTCAATTCAATTCAAATTCAAAAATACTTTATTGATCCCAGAGGGAAATTAAGTAATCATGCATCACTCTGTGTTAGTCATATGTTCAATAAATTATAGAACCACAATTCTTCCATTTTGTTTTCCCTTTCTTATTCCAGCATGGAAAATACCTAAACAGATCCCATACATTTAGAGAGTAAACAGGAACCCTGGGAAACACAGCATAGAATTTTAGAAAACAATATTTGTTACTAAACATTTTGATAAGCTGAGATGTTGTGATTGTGATTTTGTTGATGTGCAGCCATTTTAAACACTAACCTGGAAGAAGAATCCGATTCCTCCTCTTGTTCCATGTTCATTCTTCTCCCCACTTGGCTCTGCTGTCTGAGCAATTCCGGTGTGCTCCTCTGCTGATTCCGTTTGCACTCCTGGCCTGGGGCTGCCCTCTGTAGCTTGATGAAGTGGATTGATTGGATCCTCCTGTTGTGGAACTGGTCCCCTAGCAACTTCTGCAGCAGATTCTGTGTGGTCACTCATGGAATCAGAAGAAAACCCCTGGGCCTCATCAGGTGGCTCATCACTGCCCCCCTCTGGCCCTCCAACAGATGACAGTGACATGTCAATCAGGCTGCAGGGCTGCCTAGGACCTTCATCTCTTTCCCCTTCACCTCCTGCGCTGTACGCACCAGAAAGGGACAGCGTGTCGCTCTCAAACGAGCATTCGGAAGGAGCGCCGGAGCTGCTGCCTCCAGCGGCCCTTGACCTATCCTGTCTGAACTGAGGCAAGACTGGCAGTGCCCCAACTGACTCCGTATCCTCTTGCTCCAGCTCCAGGCTGAACTGGGTGGGAGTCTCACTCGAGCCCGTGTCTGAGGTGCTCTCGTCATGCGGTGGCTGCTGGGTAAGCTGAGGAGACTCCTGAGGGGTCCGAGGTCCACCAATACGGAAGGAAGAGGACGTCTGGACCTGACAGATGCTGGGAGAGACACGCCGCAGGTGTGGGATGGTGTCCACATTGTGGGTGGGCGTCAAGACGCGGTTGAGCGGAGGGAATTTGAGCTCGGAGGGCCGTGGGTGGGCTTGGTGGTGGGGACGGTTGCTGCGTTTGGGACTGCGAGGAGAGGAGGAAGATTGGAGTTTAGTTTGAGGAGCTGGGCATGAGCTGGAGATGATCGCTTTGGGGGAGGTGGATGAGGAAGGAATGTGGGAGCGGCGGGATGGGGAAGAAGCAGTAGGGGGACTGGAAACAGCAGGGATCACCCAAGTCTTAGTAGTGTTCCTGGAGGGAGTTCTGGTCGGTGTTCTCGGTGGCGTCTTTGTTGGGGTGTGAGGTGGGGTTTTGGAATTACTTCTTGGGGTGGGTTTGGGTATATTTCTGGGTCTTTGGTTGCTCATGAGCTGCTGCTGCTGTTCTGTAAGTTTCTGCATGTCTTTTTGGAGGGACTGCAGAGCTTCACTCAACTTCTGCACCACCTCATTGTATTCCACAATGACACCCTCTCCTCCTTTCTCTGCTCCTTTCTCTGTGCGTTTTTTTTCTCCTGTCTCTGCCCCTTTCTCTTTCTCCCCTGCTTTCCTACTGTCCACAGAGAAGGTGACCTGTTTCTCCAAACGAGGAGGATTGGAAACGGATGGCTTTTCTTTCTCAGTCTCTTTCTCCTCCTCCTTTTTCAGTTGCTCCTCCATTTGAGTCAGGCGCTCCTCAAGGGTCAAACCATCCTCCTCTGCTCCCTCCACTCCCCCCTCACCTTGCGCTCTTTTCAGCTGAAGAAAAGCATTTTTTCCAAGCCGCTGTCTGTGCCTTGCAAAAATAGCTTCAATGCGTTTCTTTTGAGCCTCAATATTTTTGCGTTTCTCTTCAAGTCGGGCTCCCAGCTCCCAGGCTTCAGAGCCTGGATCAGGCCCTCTGGGTCCTGGACTCCCATGCTGACAGGACGCTGGCGAGGGTGTGTGTGGTGTGCCGGGGGTCGTTGAGTTCGGAGCTGAATTTGACTCTTCCCCGGGAGTGGCAGGGTGTCTTCGTCTGTTGTCTCGGCGTTCGGCAAAGCTCGTCATGCGTGGACTGATGTTGTGATTCTCTTTACCGTTAGAGGGCCGAATATTCCCAGGGGTATTTCTGGGAGCCTCATCTGAAGCTTCAGAAGAGTCAATGCTGCCATCTCTCAGAACAGAGTCATCATCACGTGACATATCAGAGTGCTTTCTTGATCTCTCTCTCCTACCTTGCCTTTCAACATTCCCAGGATCTCCTCTGACTGGTCGATACTGGACCCCGGGGCGACAGGGAGCCGAGCTGCTGAGTTGAGGACTGTCCTCTTCAGGAGAGTGCAGAAAGAAACCTGCAGGAGCTCCATCTGGGCAAAGCCGTGGCTCCGGCCTGACCGCAAGCACCTCTCGTCCGCTGTTCTCAGTCGATCTTCCCTTCTTCCTATCGTTGACGCCAGGTATATGAACCGCCTGCCGTGCTTCCTCGATGGTTGGAAGCTCTCCCAGTGGCGCTGTTTGTGCATAGGGGACCCAGGAGGAACGCTGCGACGGGGCCGAGGCGCTGACCAGGTGGCTGAGGTCCTCAGGAGGACTGAATGGGACACGAGTCATCCCCACTGACGCTGCTGGTGAGCTCAGGGCCGGGATGCCGGTAGTGAGGTTGTCGGTGCTGACAGAGCGAAAGACAGAATCTATTGGGTTTCCCATGACAATGTCAACATCACTGTCCAGGCCGAATGGGATGCTGAAAGTCACTGCTGACAGAGGACGACTGCAGAGAGGTGGGTGACGACACAGAGATGGATGCCAACAAAGATTTGAGAAGCAAAGACCACAGAAGCCAATGTAAGAAGAGTAAGAAATTAAAATACAAATACAGCACAATTACAACTAAACACAAGCCTTCCTGTTTACATACCTGATTTGTTTCTTTGTCCAGCTCTTGTTTTCTGCAAAGTGTTATTAAAAATAATCGATGAAAGTGTAAGAAGAACAAGAAGTACAATGCTGTAGGGATGCAAATTGTTGATTATCCTACCTGGAGACACTGGAGAAGAGATGGGCACAAAAGGTTGCTTGAAGATGAACGATGGAGAACCACTATCAGAGAAATAGTTTAGTTAGGGGTATTTCATTTCCGAAGTCTGAATCCAATGATTTAAATTTTAGATTTTCTGATTCTACACCAAAAATATTTCTTACATATGTTGAAACTGAAAAAAGTATATAATCATTTCCTTTTTGTTGATCTCATTTTTACACAAAATGGACTTCACTCACACCTCAGATTTGAACTCTAACCAACAGAATAGTTTTCTCAGGTTTCTCCAAATGGCCTCGAATAATTATTGTTTTACTCGAAGCAAACTCCTGTCTATGCAAGTTGCAACCCTGGATCGCAAAACATGACAAGTCTAAAGCCTTGGTTATACCTTTGCACATCAAATGCCATGAGAGAATGAGAATACGAAGAACCTTCCTTTGACTTTTTATACTGTGGTGGCCGGAAGGAAACCGTCCATCACAATGCAGCACAGACACCTTCAGCACCATGGAGAGTACCATCAAGAGGGCACAATGTCTGGGTGGAATAGTGGTGTTCAGGACCAAGGACAGCTCTAACACAGGTGTGCAGCATTCCCCTCTGACAGGCAGCCCCAGCTGCAGGCTGTTGGGCCCAATCAGGAATCACATAAAAGTGAACAAAGAAGCCACAGTGAGGGAGGAAGCAGGGGAAGAAGACAGCCACAGTGTTGGAAGCATACATGGCCAGCCAGCACAGCTACCTTCTAGAAGGCAGAGGCGTAATTGACGGCGTGAGTAAGGGGAATCTCTTTAACTAACCGTACACCTCTACTGCCTCTTTTCCAGAAGTAAATCGAAGCAAAAGGAGCACCCTGAAAGGAAGACCCTAAGTTCAAGTTTTTTCTCCTCTTTAACCTTGACCCCGCCTTATGATAAATAAAGAACTCTAAGTTTTGCTCCAATGAAGTTCGGCCTGGTGAATGATTACTGTGAACTCCAGAGCTAACCCTCTCAGCCTTGTGTGTGAAGTCTACAATACCCTAGTTTAAGGCAAAACGGCATTCACCGTAGCTCTTACTTTTAATACATGTTGCTGCAGATTAAATCTACCTGTGGTCACCCAATGGTAACAGAAGAAGAGTCTCTCAAAAAGAAATACATTCCTAATACAACTGTAACTACAAAATATGTATAACTTTTCTGCCATTTTCGAAGTTTGTGTGAAATTTCACAATATTTACCCCATCTGCGTTCATATTTAACCGTTCATTTATTTTTAAAAACTAAAATGCTTTCAGGCTCTTCCCTGATACACTTACTGTTTGCACAAGCCAATTAGACTTTGTGAGGACTGTTATGAAAATGGATACAACCTACTAATGGGTACGTAGATGTTCGTCCAAAACAACAGAACATGCCTCCTACAGGCAAAACATGTGCTTCTGTTGCAACTCGCTGTTTGTGAGGACAGAAATTATACATAGAAACCAGGTGTTGGACCTTGGTTGGTTGTTCGTGTCAAAGGTTAATCTGACACCTCAACAGCCCAGACACCAATAAATAATTTTATTTTTTTTAATTGAAAGGCTAGCCTTCACCTATGTTTACATGTCCGTATGAAACAGACCACACATTTTCCTCAAGTCCGCATCGGTACACCAAATCTTAACTGACTAATTCAGACATAAAGTGAGTGCCCACTGCTGAGCTAATGCAAGTGGACTCAAGACACCATTTGACCAATAAACTGTTCCTGTCTTTGCCAAGGACCGATGCTGTTCTGTCATTGTCCTTTAATTTACCAGTGTTAAATGTTTAAATGTTCTGTTTATCCTTATATCATGTTGGTTTTGTGTAAAGTTTGTCCAAAATATACACAAAACACCACAACGCGATGTTTAGCTAGACCCAGCAAATGGATTTGTGATTTAAAGATGGGGACCATCTATTCTTGGAGTGACCTCAGACCGACTGGACAGCTGTTGAGGCTTAAACTTAATCATCATCCTACTAAGAAGCGCGGTCGGAACCGCACTTCCATAGTAGTCAGACCTAATTTAAGGTGCTCTGTCGTTACTGTGGTGGCTGTTAACGTCCTGTTAATGCTTAGATTTTTAGGCAGTTATTATTGTAGTTTTGAGTGTCATTTATAATTTCTTCAATAAGTAGGTTGTATATTTGTCTATTTGTCTGTTTTATTCCTTGATAGTTCAAATTCAAAAATACTTTATTGATCCCAGAGGGAAATTTAGTTAAAGAATTTCCTCAGATCTCATCCATTTTTGTTTCTATATTTTTTCTTTAGAAACATAGAAATGTCCTCATTCTTCTTAAGCGAGATAAGAATATAATTAATTGTAGGTTGAATGCGAACAAATACTTTAGATGATCAATTAAATAAAAATAGTATAGCTGTAAAATGGTAGTAGGTGGGTAATTGAATGTTTGGTGGCTGCAACTTTTCCATTAATGGCCGGTAACAAGCAATCTCTGAAATTTACAATAAAATGGCTGTATTTGGCAGCAGTTATATCAGCCACTCTTTCTAAATCTGTTACTCAAGCTGTCTCAGATTTGAACGTTGGTGGTCAATGTATTGATTCAACACAACCAGATAAGGGTGCTATGGTCTATTAATTGGGACTTTTGGAGGCAGTAAAGAAGATGCTTTGATACGCTTGTATGCCAAAATGGACATTAGCGTTTGGCTTAATAAAAACAAGAGCAAAGCTAGCCCAAACAGAGACGATGCTAATAAATAACCAGTCTTAGAGAGGCAAGTGCAGCTTTGAAAAAAAAAAATTTTGGTCCACACTCCATACCAGTCGGTGGCAGTAATACACTAGTTTGTTGTTTGCAGGCCATCAATAAAGATCACAAAAACTTAGAAGGGTGTTGTGTTATTTTTAGGCTAATATGAGCATGCTAACAGGATTTTTGATGAAAAGGTTGTGAAAAATAAACTTAAACTTAAATCACATTGTATGATTTTAAAGAACTTATCTGTATAGTGGTGCAGAAAATAAGTATTTAGCACCTACAAACAAGCAAGAATTCTGTCCCTCACAGACATTTTATTTGTTTACTATATCAAATATTAAATGCATGTAGGTATCTATTAGACAGCTGTTTTATTGATTAACTTTTCAGGAGAAATGAACTATGTTTCAATCAACTGTAGGTATAAAAACAAATTTGTCCTTTGCTGTATTTGAAAAGTTTGTGTGGTGTTTTTTTTATGGTTTAACTGAATTAAATATTGTTAAATCTGGCCTTGATATAAGACGGATTTCACAATGAAAAGATTTCTAATACTGACTGCATTGTTTAATTGTGTATAACAGGAAGCTGGTACCTGTTGCGGTTTCCACTGACAGGACTTGTAGAGTCGAGTAATCCTGAGACGTCTAAAAGATACACAAGCAAATATAGAGTTTGTGTTAATAAAAAATGCACATACCCAGAATAAAAACAAAGAAAGCTCAATGGAGGCACCAACCTGTGAGGTCAATGGGTTGGATGGGCTTGACAAAATCAGGCTTCTTAACCTCAAAGCACTCCAGCAGCTCTGCTATGAAGCTCATTATATTCAGCTGCAGGAAAGGAAAAGGTTACGCTGCCATTTACTAGTGATTAGAAGAACATATTGTGAGTCTAAGACTTGCAAACTGAACAAACCACATTCTCACTAATTCTTCCACTAAAGTTCCATGTTGATTGCCAACTAGTGGTTGCTAAATGATCAAATTTCCTCCATCACAGTGCATTTGAAAAGCAATAAGTTGACCACATCCCACCACAGTATTCTTCTCCAAGAGGCTTTTTGTACATACAAACATATACACTTGTTTCTATCTATAAAGTACACTACAAATGTTTTATTGATTTCTTTACACTTCTACGTTTATTTTGCTCTCCACTGGTCCACGTTTCTCATTTATTAACAGATACAACACAAAATGTGTTGATGACCAGCTAATAGAAGGAGTAGAAAAGCACCCAAAGTAAAGCAAAAACAAAGACAAATCCTGAAAGACCTTTAGAAAGCCTCTTTATTAAGACCCCTTTAATTGATCAAATAAAATCTGGCATCTTAGAAACAAGATAATAGGAAATGACAGATGAAGCAAGACCTGTACACAGTACTGTATATCTGACACTAAGCATGATCATTACTGTCAAAGATCTCTATGCCTACATGCAGAGCTGGTGGAGCGTAAAGCAGGTCCTCCACTGCAAGGGGGCAGCAGCTCTGTAAGTTGCTCTCACAAAACTCCTTGATCAGCTGGAGATTGTAGACGCTGTCCGCCACAGACATGGTGTCCTTCAGACAAACATCTGAAACCAGACGGTACAGCGACACATGAACGTATGTTTTATAGTGGTAATATACATGTATACCTGACTGCCTGCGACCTGAAATCAGCCAGATTGTGGGGAAAAATATAACCATGATGTGTACTATTTTCTGGTAGCAACGAAAAATATAAATAAAAAAATATTATACAGATCTGGTTCAACACACCGTTTTAATCAAGTGCCTTTATTTTTAGGCAAGTCTGGTAAATATGTGTGAAAAGCCTTAAAGTAAATCCTTTATTGTGTTACAGTTGCAACATAATCCTACTCTGAAAATAGTACTCCAATCTTTAAGTACAATTGTGCGTGTAAAGCAATCTTTTTTTTTTTTTTTAAACAGCCAACATTCACCAGGTTTTGATTTACATTTTTATTTCAAAGAGATCTTTGAAATAAGAAGGTTTCCAAATATTTCAAATTGAAACTGGCCCATAGCATGACAGATCTACTACCCTATTTAACAATGTCAGACCCACTTGGAGTGTTTTTGTTGAAAATCTCATTTTCATCTGACGGAATCACAATGACTGACGCAATCTGCTGGGATTCCTTAAATAGGAAGCTTTTTAACTGATTGGAATGTTTGTATAAAGGTATTGAAATGACTTCTTGTTAAGTGCCTTGAGATGACATCTGTTGTGAATTGGCGCTATATATATTGAATTGAATTGAAATTGATTCAAACTGCAAGCTACACATTTATGCTTGTGACGGAGATAGAGAAAATGTTTTATAGTTGGCATGCCTGCCAAGCAACCAGCGTATGTAAATAGTGTCTATTGGTCTTTATTGAGACTTGCTACCCAAAGAGGCTACTCTATACTACTTTTATCAACCAATGAGGATAAACAAGGATAAACATGAGTCCTTATCCAAACCTTTCTGTCGAATTTTTTGTTGTTTTACATCTTTTCATTAATGCCCTGACTGTAGATATGGCCAAATTCAGGCCAATATGAATTTTCCTGGAGCCATTGCTTGACTCCTATATACAGTAGATACAGGTGTTTTAGTTGAATGGCATGTTGTTTTGTCTTTCCATTATGAAGTGTGGCCAAAAGAAACTTTGATTCTGACTGATTTTTTTGTTTTTTTCAAATTATATTCTTTGTGAGATTATGTTACTGCAAAAAAAAAAAACAAAAAAAAAAAACATGATCTATGGAAGTTTACACATCTTTAACAGGGGTGCTCATTACTGTAAAAGGAGTGGTAAGAATTCAGCCTATTGTTTAGATGTACATGAGCTAAATGTGAACACGTTTTAAACCGCTTTGTGATTTTCTTGTGTGTATGTGTTCTTGTTAGTACCCTCTAGACGTAGCAGGCTGGGGCAGTAGTAGTGGAGAACAGCAGCTATGGCGCAGCCGTTGGACAGATCTTTGACCCCAGACACCAGAGGAAAAGTAGGAGTCAGCTTGGACTGCACCTTGTCCTTTCTATAGCGAATCTAGAGAAGAACAACACATGATGGGGAAAAAGACGTTTATACAGGGAGGTAAACAGGCAGAGCTTCCCAAAACACAGAAAAAACAAAAGAATAAAAGAAAGATGACCTCAGACATGACAGGAAACTGTTGTGTTGTGCACAAATACAACTTCGAGCTAGACTTAAAAAAGAAGCAAAGGAAATACAGAACAGGGTTCCCATGCAGTCTGAGAGAGCTTGGAATTTGATTAAAATTCGTTATGGAAAAAGAATCCATCCATCCATCAATCCATCAATAAAAGCACTATATTTTGTACTTAGGAACAGGTGAATATTTTTAAAATGAACTCAAATTGGACTGAGTACTCCGGAAATGTGTGGGGTTGGGAATACTTTGGCTTAGAACTTTGGGAAGGCAGGAATTATGTGTAGGAACCCTGTTAACGGAAAGCAGCCATCACATGAGAATCATAAGCGGGGACTCAAACTGTGAAGCCAGACAAACTGCAGTTAGAAGGAAATCCCACAGAAATAAAGCAAAAGCTGCATTTAATAAATAGACACACGCACAAATATATACATTCACCAACCAGATGGTGCCGGGCAAAGCTTAATCATGAAAAGAAAAGGTCATGAAAAAAGCCTTGGTTAGAAAAAAAAAAAAGTGAGTGAAAACATGAATGTGTCATCCAGTGTTTCCATGCAAGAAAAACAGAAAGTTGAAACACTTCTGATAGTTTAAAGTCTTTCAAATAAAATGAAAAAGAGCTGTGAATGTTATTGCTTAGATGACATCTGTCCGTTTGTTGTCCAGGTGAGACAAACAGAAAAAGTGTCGCATGACTTTTGAGTGCATCGGCTGTAACTTCTGCTCCACAGCCTTGTTGGAGGAGGTTGAAGATGTTCTATCACACATCAACACTCTGCCTCCAACACAAGAATAAAAAAAAAACCACGAGTGTGAGTAAGCTGTGCTAAAAGCAGATGACTTAATACCATCCAGCCTCGGGGGGGTTGGTGTTGGTGTGAGATCAAGTCAGTCAGGTCGAAAGTGAGTGGCGTGGCGAACGAACGATCGATCGATCGATCAGTCAGTCAGACAGTCGGATGGGAGTGAGAGAAGAGCGAGGTGTAATACGTTACCACAGCAGGCTTATTCCCCGACTCCTTCAAACAAAAAGCGATAGCATGCTGGATGGGGAGGGATGGCAGAGAGAGGGAAACAGGCATAAATGACAAGGGGGCCGGTCATCACGGAAACCGCCACACCACCACGACGTCACACGGCTCTGCTCTGAGGGTGGAGGAGGAGACAGAGCAGAGGGAGATACTGTGCCACGTAAACGTACTCATGCCTTTTGGGCTTTTACACATTTCGTCACGTCATAATCACAAACATTATAGCATGGGTGTCCAACTCCAGTCCTCGAGCGCTGGTGGTCCTGCCAGTTTTAGATGTGTCTCAGCTGATTCAAATGTTCCGACTACATCCTCGGCATGTCAAACTTCTGCAGAGGCCTACCAATGAGCCATCGTTTGATTCAGGAGTACTGAACCAGGGAGAGAACTAAAACATGCAGGATACCGGGGCTTGAGGACTGGCTCTGGATACCACCGCATTACAGTATTTCATTAGCATTTTATATGATAGAGACCAATTCAAGTGAAACATATTTGTGAAGCTGAAGCAAAATAACGAATGGTTTTCAACACTTTCAACACAAAAAAACTAATGGCACCTATCCTTGTGACCCAGTTTATTCTGGTACAGCCTTCAGACCTTCAGCTGTCTCCTGATTAGTAAATAGAGTCCACCAGGGTGTAATTTGATCTCAATATAGATAATGCAGTTCTGGGAAGGCCTCAGAAGTTTGTTAGAGGACATTCGTAAACCACGAGGAAGAAGGTTAGGCGACAGCGGCGCAGGAGGCTACACGCTCGTCCAGGAGGAGTGAAAGCTGCAAGTCAATGACACGATGCAATCTGCTGGGTTTCCTTAGATAAAAAAACCTTTAAACTGATTGGAATAATTAACTGAACGATTAATTGATATAAATAAACTGAAATGAATCGAGGTAGGAGTTCGTCCTGGAACCAGTGGGTTGCTGGTTCGAACCCCTCCTTCGTCTGTCTCAGTATTTGTGTCCTTGGGCAAGACACTTTACCCACCTTGCCTGCTGGTGGTGGTCAGAATGCCCGGTGGCATTGGTGGCTTCTGTCAGTGTGCCCCAGGGAAGCTGCGGCTACAATGTAGATTACCACCATCAGTATGACTAAATGTAGTGTGAAATGCTTTGATCAAGCACTATGTAAATGCAGGTGCTCCGGTCAGATGAGATAAAAATGTGACTTTCTGGGCTGTATACAACACTCCGTGTGGAAGAATTGATTGAAATAAAAGGTCGGAGATTGGAATGTGTTCACACATACAAATATCACAGTAATTACAGTAAACTGTAATTTGAAGCAAACCATAAGGCTGTTTATAAAAAGGCTAACCATCCTCTTTTTTTGTCTGAGAAAACTGTAATCTCTTATAACGTAGATAAAACACTGTTGACCTTGTTTCATCGAGATTTTATCGAATCGGTTTTATCCTTCTGCTTGGTGACTTGGTTTTGAAATCTGTTTTAAAAATAAGAACTGTCTGAAACAAATAAAGAAGTGGTCGATTAATTGGACAAGAGAGCAGCAGCTGAACGGTGATACTGTTACGATCCTTAGGTGTTTGTGTTTTGAGTTTCCTCCTTTGAGTTTTTTCCTTCCACTACATTTTCTCCTTGTTTCCTGTTTTACCCTCAGGTGTTTGTACTTTGAGTTTCTCTTGTTTTTGGGTCATTATTTATTTATTTACTTGGGTCTTATCTCAGGTACTCTGGCGTTCGTCTTTCTTATCCATGTTAGGTTCTGTAGTCACTTCATTTTTATTGTTGATCTTTTATCAGTTACTTCTTTATCATCTGTTGGCTCTGCTTTATTTTATTCCCATATTAGCATTATTGTTCTCTGATTTAACTTCTTTCTAAAGTTACTATTGTTTCTGTTATGTTTCCCTCATCTCTTGTTATATTCATTAGCACTTTTGCTTTAAGTTTCTGTTAGGCTCCACTACTCTTATTCTCTTAATTTCTTTCATCCTTAGTTCTTACTTTTCTTATCTAAAAATTATTCTCTGTCCAGTATTCTCTTCTGTTGTACTCTGTTTTCCTTCTCTGCTGTCTCCCCTGACCAGCTGCTAATCATCTTTACCTGCTCTCTCCTTCTCACCTGCATCAGTTTGTTGCTAATTGGTTCCTGGACTGTGTCACTTTTCCTCTCTCCTCAGTGTATCTAAGCTCTCTGGTTTCCTTTGTCCTCTGCTGGATCTTCTGTTATTATACCCCGTCTTCCTTATTGGTTCTTTGTGCTCAGGTTCCCTGTAAGTTGTTGGACTCTGCCTATTAAACATTTGTATTTTTTCCTACATCCGGAACTGCTGCATTCTGGTCCTCTTTTACACAAACATGACAGATGCACTGTTTTCCGGACAGGTATAGAGGCTCTCTGAATCCATTTTAAAGGACACCTCTCACCCACTACATTGTGAGCTCTAGCTTCTCCCGTCAGGACGACCATACAGTATAGGAGGCCGCAATGTAGAACTGTAGAAATGTTATAGAGATAGTTTTGTACCTTAGCCTTTAGGGTTTTATGTTTCATGATGGAAATGTTTTGTACGTTTGTTAAATGTTGTGACTTACCTACTGGACAGCAAATTTACCTTTGGGTATGAACAAGGTTTGATTGATTGATTAATTGACTAAAGAAAACTATGACTGAATAGAACTAAATAAAGGACAATCCTGAAAGAAACCCCATTAGGGGCTGCAAAAGACTTCCCTATTCAGCAGAACAACCCTAAACACACTCCCAGAGCTAAAGCAGACAGGTTGAAAAACATATGCAGACCTAAATCCAATTAAGAATCTGTACCAAAACTTGAGAAGGGATCTCTTCAAACGTACACAAATTGTAGTCTCTCGATATGCAACGCTAGTAGAAACAGACCCCAAACTAATTGTAGCTGGGATTGCAGCTAAAGATGGTTCTGCTAAGTGTCAACTCAGTATTTTTTTGGATTTTTCAATAGTAAAACATGTTAATCAATTAATACTTTTCTTCAAATTTACCTTTATGCACTATTTGTGGTGGTCTATCAAATAAAATTCTTATAAAATACACTGTTTGTGGCTGCAACTGTGAAAGAGTTCAGGGGGGGGGGATGACAAATTCTGCAATGCACTGTATTTCACCTCCCTCTTCTACTTCCCAACACCCCCCTTCTCTCCCTTGACTCACTTAATCCGATGATTGAATGTAAACGTCAGAAACACATCTCCAAGCATCAGTTTGTAACAAAAAACACCTACAGGTCACGTGACACAAAAAAATGCTCCCTTTATATCCTCATAGGATGTTTTAGCAGTAATGATCCTGCACGGAAAAAACAACAACAACCTATTTCCCAGGAGGACACATTAGAAATATGTGCGGCATTTTCAGCAGGCACAATAAGGTCAGCCATAGCAAACAGACAGATAGAGACAGGAACGGGACAAGTGAGGAGTACACTTACGGGGACTAGTTTCCAGTACCAGCGGTTGGACTGACACTGCCAGGAAGAAAAAAAGAGACAGAGGGGAACCAGGGGGGGGAGAATAGACATAAGCAGGCCGAAGCCAGTGTTAGACGCTGCAACATCACAGCAGTGAGGCACAGCTTTGTAGAAAGTTAGCATTTAGAAATCATAGGGAGCTTTTGTTACAGTTTTTAGGGTTGATGTTAGCTTTCAGGCCACAGAGTGTGAAGAGATGGTTGAGGGTTAGCAGAGGAAGCACAATGAAGGTATTATGTATCTGGGCTGTGAACATGCTTTAGATTAGTTTATTCATCTATTTATTTAGCTTTTTACCGTTTCTTGAACAGGCTGCAGATCTGTGCATGTTTGGGACTTAGGAAGCTCTTCCTCTTCTGTGCTTTCTCTTAACCTCTGGTTCAACTGAAAGAACAGGACACACGAGAAACATAAGTTATTTGAAGAGATAACAAGAAGGACATTGCTTAAATCCATCCATCTATTGTTGACATTCCTTTCCACATGCTTAAGATAAAGAATATTCTTGCCGCAGTACACATTACTTTCCACAGTTACACACATTAATTTCCCTCAACTAAGCCATCCCAGAATCCCCCCTCATTCTTGTGATCTTTCAAAGCAGCTAGCAATACTTATTCAGGCTTTCTGAATGTCTTTCAACCTTTTATTGCTTTTTCAATAGTCATTTTCAGTTCTATTATGATTAAATAGCATTACTTATCATATTTGTGCACTTTTCTCCTCAACTTCACTACATTGGTTCATACAAGCATGTTTGGCATAAATCCAAAGCCTAGAAAAAACAGACACCAAAATTACTTTAAGATGCGGGGTGCCTCCAGGAAGTTTTCAAAGGAGTATTAAAATGGGGGGAACCAATAATGTTGGGTGGTACACCAAAGCCAAAAGCTACAACATAAATTTAGGAATTTTGTTATGATGTCATGTATGTCGCTACGGGCCATCAGGGTTTGAGGTCCGGGAGGAGGAACAGGCGGTCTGGTCAGGGCCTGGGCTGGTGAGTTGCTTTGCCACTGTGTGGGCTTTGGCGGTCTGCTTGTCTCCATCCTGGAGGGTAAGGGACCGCCTCCTGGATCCGGGGGCTGGTTCTTCTGCTGGAGTATCGGTACCTGGACCTGGGAGTATAGGGTGTGTGTGGGGAGTCTGAGTGTTCAGAGTCCTTTCTTGGGTGTCTTGGTGTGCAGGTGAGAGTGTATGTGTGTAAGAAGGAGGAAACATATGACTGCCTGTGTATTCCTGTGTATCCGTCAGGTTGGGTCTTGGGCTGCCTTCTCGTCTGGAGCCTCTCAGTCCCCCCACGAAATGAGGGGGCCTATTTCCCCTCACCGCCTCTGACTGATGCCTCTGCCCGCCGGTGTGTTGGTGGCTCTCGGTGTCCAGGGCTGGGTGCTTTGGAGGCATGCCGGTTCATCCTTGGTGCCTGCCTGGCCAGGCCTGGGTGGACTGGGGTATCGGTCGGCTGGTGTGCCAGGCTGATGTTCTCCTTTCGGTGCCGTTGGCAGGGGCGCCTCTTTGGGAGGGTCCGGTTTGGGCATTGGTTGGTGGTAGCTGTCGGGTGCCTCAGCAGGGGTTTGGGTTCCCCCAGGGGGGTCTGCTCAGCCCTGCGTTGGTCTGCCTGAGGTTCTTGTGCTCTGGGGGTCCTTTGGATGTCTATGTCTCTGATCTCCTTAGTGTCTACGTCGATTCCTGGGAGGCGGATCGATGGCTCCTAACACCAGCTATTGAACACTCGTATGGAGAAGCCTTATATGCACTAGCATGCACGCACACACACACACAGGTGTGGGGATTCAGATGTTTACAGATGCATTCATGGGCTTAGGTTACACTAAATCTTATAATAATTGGTACCATGAGGTTTTCAGTGATGCTGTCATTGTATTTATAAATCTATTTGTGGGTTGTGGTTGTGTAGTTCTTGGGTTGCATTGTTTGATTTGTTTTTTCATAGTTTTTTTCCCCTCTCCCTACTGTCCTGCGGGTGTGGAGGCGGACTGGAATGTTTTCCTGTTTGTTTTTTTGTTCCTCTTCCTCTCTTGTATCTTTAACTTACCTCTCCCTCTTAACTTTTTTTCCTACCTCTCTTCATCTTCTTTCTTTTGTCCCCCTTTCTTTTCCATCTCCGTGTCCATAATATCAGGGGAAACAAACCCACAGCAATTTCTAAAAAAGATGCCTTACACATATACAGTGTATATCAAGCGGAGTACTATAGCAAAAGTCGTAATGCTCCACTTGTGAAAGTAAATCTGATGGATTTCTACTTGGTACTCGGACACCAATTCTGAGCGCCACACTGCCAGACAGGACACCTAACAAAAAGAAGCAAAAATCCCTCATACTGAGCAAGCATGTAGCGACAGTGAAGAGGAAAAACTCCCCTTTAAAAGGAATAAACCTCCAGCAGAAGCTGGCTCAGTACGAGCGGCCATCTGCCACGACCGTCTGGGGGTTCGAGAAGACAGAGTAGAATCACAGAAAGAACAAAAAGAACTGATGTAAGAGGACTTTCTATATTAAAGAAAGTAAAACGTTGATAACAGGATACGGGGGATGTTCAGTTACTGGGAAACTCATCCCAGTCAATGCCCCCAGTCCAACAGGACTTTGCAGCTAAGAAAAAGAAACAAAATGTAACTCATTTATTATTCTGGCTCTATCATGATGAACATTTATCTGTGCAAAAAGTTCCATCTTTTTAAATTAGGTCGGATGAAGCCCAACAAAAAATCGGCTATTTTTTTTTTTCCTCGTAGGAAATGAATTTGGATAATTCTTTAACGGATATATTTTAGCTTCCTTGTTTCTTCCTAAAAAAACTGCCATCTGTTTACATGAGACAAATCCTCTTAAAGTCATGTTGAGATTATCACCAACACTGTATAAAAACATAAACTTTAAGGTTTAAAAGACAAAAACAGCCAGAAACCACAGTTTGGGTTTGTTTTGGGACCTCACCCTATTGACCCAAAACAGCAGAGCGTTTTCCCACGGCGCTCCGACGCCAATCTGCTCCGCTTCTGCCGCCATCTTGACCTGGCCAATTGTCCCTTTGGCAGACAGTGACATAAGCGAGTCGATGAGGGCCAGATGCGCTTTCTGCACCAATCAGACACACGAGCAACAATTTGATCAATACAGAGGATACAGCGATTTAACACTGGCACCAAACTGATTATTTACAGGGCCTATAGAAAGTATTCAACCCCAGTGGATGTTTTACCCTTTTATTGGTTTTAGAAATCAATCATGATCAACAAAATCTGGACCCCCCCCCCCCCCCCAAAAAAAAACAACTTACAAAAAAATACCCTCAGTGAAAACAGTTAAATAACAATATTTAACATAAAATAAGTGATTGTATAAATGTTCCTCCCCCTTATTATTTAGTAGATGCACCTTTGTAGACAATCACAGCACAGAGTCTGTGTGGATCTCAGGCTTGCACATCTGGATGCTGCAATTTTACTCCATTCTTCCTTATAAAACTGTTTACCCTCTGTCACGTTGCGTGGGGTTCGGCTCTAAACAGCCCTTTTCAAGTCCAGCCACAAATTCTCTATCAAATGGAGGTCTGGGCTTTAACTAGGCCACTCCAAAACATCCACTTTGTTATCTTCAAACGATTTCTGTGTAGCTTTAGCTGGATGCTTCGGGTCGTTCTGTTGCTTGTTGATGGTCCTCCGGGATAGTTGCTGCATTAGTTTTACCCTCTACCTTTATAAACCTTCTAGGACCTATAGCCAAAGCATAATGCTGCCACCACCATACCTGCTTCAGGGCCTGCTTCAGGAAGTGTGGGGGAAGTGTGTCAACAGGTGAGCCAGAGGGTTTCATAGATGTAATTAATTTACAGTATCTAGATGAGAAACAGATATAGGCTCAAAGCAATCAAAACAAGCAGTTTTGCAGGATGAAGCAGAAGGTACTGGTTGGGAAAGTGATGTTTGAGGTCTGGTGTGGAGCACTTTATCTCTGAAAAAAGTCAAAAACTGATTGCATAGATCTGTAGACGGGTATAGGATCCCATTTTTGTTTGCTGCGAATGCAGCATTAAGTGTCTTATAAAGAATATGCTGGTTACCCCGGTTTGATTAAATGATATTGGCAAAATATTGATTTCTTACAAGCCTAACCAATGTTTGATGGTGAGACCAGGCATCTGGTAACTCCTTAAGCGTGGTCAGAGGTGTCCCGGTGGCCTCTCTCACTAGTCGCCTCACCAGACACCTCAGTTTGTGAGGACTGCCTGATCTAGGCAGATTTACAGAGGTGCCTTACACCTTCCATTTCTTAATGATGAATTTACCTGAACTCAAGAGGATATTTAAAACCTTAAAGATTTATTGTATCCATCCCCTGACTTATACCTTTTAATAAAATGTTCTCTAAATTTGCTTGGAGTCTTCTTTTTGCTTCATTCAATTCAATTCAGTTTATTTAAATAGTGCCAATTCACAACAGATGTCATCTCAAGGCACTTAACAAGAAGTCATTTCAATACATTTATACAAACATTCCAATCAGTTAAAAAGTTTCCTATTTAAGGAATCCTAGCAGATTGCGTCAGTCATTGGCGTGAGGTTGGGCAGACTTTCCAACCACAGCAATCTTTCAGCAATCCCTCATACTGAGCAAGCATGTAGCGACGGTGGAGAGGAAAAACTCCCTTTTAACAGGAAGAAACGGAAATGTACTGTAATACAACTGGAGAGTCGTAGGAGAAAAGGAAGTAGCAGAGTGAAGAAAATTGGTAAGTCTGTCCTCCAGCAGTCTAAGCCTATAGCAGCATAACTACAGAGCTAGCTCAGGATGACCTAAGCCACTCTAACTATAAGCTTTATCAAAAAGGAAAGTTTTAAGCCTGGCCTTAAAAGTAAACAGAGTGTCTGCCTCACGGACTAAAGCTGGGAGCTGGTTCCACAGGAGAGGAGCCTGATAACTAAAAGATCTGCCCCCCATTCTACTTTTAGAAATCCTAAGAACTACAAGTAAACCTGCAGTCTGAGAGTCAAGTGCTCTGTTAGGAACATATGGAACAATTAGATCTCTGATGTATGATGGAGCTTGATTATTAAGGGTTTTATATGTAAGAAGAAGGATCTTAAATTCTATTCTGGATTTAACAGGGAGCCAATGAAGGGAAGCTAAAACCGGAGAAATGTGATCTCTCTTTTTAATATTCATCAGAACTCTTGCTGCCGCATTTTGGATCAACTGAAGGCTTTTAATGGCATTTTGTGGACTACCTGATAGTAAAGAATTACAGTAGTCCAGCCTTGAGGTAACAAATGCATGGACTAGTATCTCAGCATCACTCCTGGACAGGATGTTTCTAATTTTAGCAATATTCCGGAGGTGAAAGAAGGAAATCCTAGAAACCTGTTTAATATGGGATTTAAATGTCAAGTCTTGGTCAAAAATAACGCCGAGGTTCTTTACGTTATTACTGGGGGCCAATTTAATTCCATCCAGATGAAGTGATTGACTAATCAGTTTCTGTTTTAGAACTTCTGGTCCAAAGACAGCAACTTCTGTCTTGTCAGAATTTAAAAGCAAAAAGTTTAGATTCATCCATGTTTTTATGTCTTCCAGACATGCCTGTAATCTACCTAACTGACTGGGTTCATCAGGATTTATGGATAAATATAGTTGTGTATCATCGGCATAGCTGTGGAAATGTATCCCATGCTGTCTAATGATTCTACCAATTGGAAGCATATATATATGGTGAACAGAATTGGTCCAAGCACAGAACCCTCTGGAACTCCACAAGTAACCCATGAGAGTGGAGAAGATTTATCATTTAGATGAACAAACTGGAATCTGTCAGACAAATATGATTTAAACCAGCCTAGTCCTGTTCCTTTGATCCCTGCAACTTGTTCAAGCCTTTCTAAGAGTACACTACCTTTCAAAAGTTTGGGGTCACCCAAACAATTTTGTGTTTTCCATGAAAAGTCACACTTATTCACCACCATACGTTGTGAAATGAATAGAAAATAGAGTCAAGACATTGACAAGGTTAGAAATAATGATTTGTATTTGAAATAAGATTTTTTTTACATCAAACTTTGCATTCGTCAAAGAATCCTCCATTTGCAGCAATTACAGCATTGCAGACCTTTGGCATTCTAGCTGTTAATTTGTTGAGGTAATCTGGAGAAATTGCACCCCACGCTTCTAGAAGCAGCTCCCACAATTTGGATTGGTTGGATGGGCACTTCTTGCGTACCATACGGTCAAGCTGCTCCCACAACAGCTCAATGGGGTTCAAATCTGGTGACTGCGCTGGCCACTCCATTACCGATAGAATACCAGCTGCCTGCTTCTTCTCTAAATAGTTATTGCACAATTTGGAGGTGTGTTTTGGGTCATTGTCCTGTTGTAGGATGAAATTGGCTCCAATCAAGCGCTGTCCACTGGGTATGGCATGGCGTTGCAAAATGGAGTGATAGTCTTCCTTATTCAGAATCCCTTTTACCCTGTACAAATCTCCCACCTTACCAGCACCAAAGCAACCCCAGACCATCACATTACCTCCACCATGCTTAACAGATGGCGTCAGGCATTCTTCCAGCATCTTTTCAGTTGTTCTGCGTCTCACAAACGTTCTTCTTTGTGATCCAAACACCTCAAACTTGGATTCATCCGTCCACAACACTTTTTTCCAGTCTTCCTCTGTCCAATGTCTGTGTTCTTTTGCCCATCTTAATCTTTTTCTTTTATTGGCCAGTCTCAGATATGGCTTTCTCTTTGCCACTCTGCCCTGAAGCCCAGAATCCCGCAGCCGCCTCTTCACTGTAGATGTTGACACTGGTGTTTGCGGGTACTATTTAATGAAGATGCCAGTTGGGGACCTGTGAAGCGTCTGTTTCTCAAACTAGAGACTCTAATGTACTTATCTTCTTGCTCAGTTGTGCAACGCGGCCTCCCACTTCTTTTTCTACTCTGGTTAGAGCCTGTTTGTGCTGTCCTCTGAAGGGAGTAGTACACACCGTTGTAGGAAATCTTCAATTTCTTAGCAATTTCTCGCATGGAATAGCCTTCATTTCTAAGAACAAGAATAGACTGTCGAGTTTCAGATGAAAGTTCTCTTTTTCTGGCCATTTTGAGCGTTTAATTGACCCCACAAATGTGATGCTCCAGAAACTCAATCTGCTCAAAGGAAGGTCAGTTTTGTAGCTTCTGTACCGAGCTAAACTGTTTTCAGATGTGTGAACATGATTGCACAAGGGTTTTCTAATCATCAATTAGCCTTCTGAGCCAATGAGCAAACACATTGTACCATTAGAACACTGGGGTGATAGTTGCTGGAAATGGGCCTCTATACACCTATGTAGATATTGCACCAAAAACCAGACATTTGCAGCTAGAATAGTCATTTACCACATTAGCAATGTATAGAGTGTATTTCTTTAAAGTTAAGACTAGTTTAAAGTTATCTTCATTGAAAAGTACAGTGCATTTCCTTCAAAAATAAGGACATTTCAATGTGACCCCAAACTTTTGAACGGTAGTGTATATTGTGATCGACTGTGTCAAAAGCAGCACTGAGATCTAACAAAACCAGAACAGACACAAGTCCATTATCTGAGGCCATGAGAATATCATTAGCAACCTTCACCAGTGCTGTTTCAGTGCTATGATGAGCTCTAAAACCTGACTGAAACTCTTCAAACAGCTCGTTACTGTTTAGATGCTCACAGACTTGATTAGCAACAATTTGCTCAAGGATTTTGGATAAGAAAGGAAGGTTAGATATAGGTCTGTAATTCACTAAGTCATCTTGATCAAGGGAAGGTTTCTTGAGTAAAGGTTTAATTACAGCTATTTTAAATTCTCGTGGTACGTATCTGTTTACTAAGGATAGATTCATCATATCCAAAATGGGGCCAGGAACCAAATGGAACACTTCTTTAAATAATTTGGTTGGGATTGGGTCCAACATACAAGTTGAAGGTTTAGATGAGGCTAATATTTTTGATAATTCCGAAAGCTCAACTGAATGAAAACAGCTTAAGGAAAAATGAGGTTCTACAGTTCTTTCCGAACTACCTGAACTCAAGCGGATATTTAAAACCTTAAAGATTTTTTCTATCTATCCCCTGACTTATACCTTTTAATAAAATGTTCTCTAAATTTGCTTGGAGTCTTCCTTTTTTTTCATCCTGTAATAGTAGCCAGGAATACTGACTGACCAGTGACAGGACCTTCCAGACCCAGGTGTCTGCAGTCACATGATCTCCATTTCACTCATTGTGAGACTACCAGCAACTATTGGCTGGCTTTCTGTTGAATTAGCCTATTCACTTTAAAGGGTGAGAATATTTATACATTCACTTATTTTATTTTATGTTAGATGTTTTTATTTGTCATTATTTTGTAGAAATCTGTTTTCTTTTTGACATTAAAGGTTTTTTGTATGTTTTTTCTTGTTTGTCATAAAAGCCAAATTATGTTGATCATGATTGATTGTGAATGATTTTTAGAGACACTGTCATAAAATAATCTGCAACTATACACTTTGACTTTAATACAGTTCAGATTATAGCAGTAAACACTTAAATAAATCCTCAGTTAGAAATGTACATCCAACAAACATATTTCTTTTACTTCCTTTCTTCTCTCTCATATTTGACTTTTCATTTTTGATTTACCTACGCTGAAAACTTTGCACACTCAGACACACCGTGTTGATGGGGGTCTTGCTGAGGTCCTCTTCTCTGACATCTGCATCCTGGACCTTTGGGGAGAAACCCTTCTTAATGAGGAACTGCAGCAGGGCCGAGTTATCAGTCGGAGAGCCCTGTGACGCCTGCGTGGAACCCCTGTGTCCCTGAGCCAGCAGGGCGTGAGTTCGACAGTAGATCTCTGGGGAGAGGAGCAGCTTGGTGACAGACGGCTTGAGGTGCTCTTGTTTATACTGGTCCTTGTAAAGAGGCTCTCGGAGCTCCACTGGGACGTTTTCTGAAAATGTAAAAAGAGCCTCGAGTCAGAGAGTCTGTCTGGCCACGCAAGATGAGATTTTACAGCTCATTAAAATTGAGATGTAAAAATCCTAAATCAGATGATCAGGCTGTTCACCTTATCAAGGACTGTTGGAGGAGGTTCACCAAGTTGTTTTAGTTTATAGCTGAAAACATGACAGGTGATTTGACTTGAGATGATTTTATTTAACTGAACATCTGGGCGTTGGACACATATAAAATATATTTATTGGAACTACCTTGTTTCAGCTCCTAATAATTTTCTTTTTTTAAGACAATAATATAAATCATGAACCAAGAAACATAACAGTTATGACTTTGTTGCACCTTCACTGGTTTTAATGACAGTCTGGAATCTTTAAGGTACTATACTCACGAAAAAATGTCTTCAATTAATCAATAAATTAATCAATCATTATCTTATAGAAACTGACACATCAGCCTCGCAGGATTAGGCATGTTGAAGCTGGCATTTTTAAATTAAAATCTCCAAACATTAATTTTCAGTTGGACTGAGGTCTAGATTTAGTTGCTGGCCATGTTATTCCCTAAAGAAAAACACATTTTCATGCTGAAAATTGCATCTTTATTGTCAAACCTATACTGGGCTGATGGAATGTGTTGTGTTTCATCTTTATTTATCCAGGAGACAGATCCATTGTGATTAGAAACTCTCTTTTACAAGGATGTCACGGCCAAGATGAGACACAGCACAGTGTGCAAATTGCAAAACAAGGCAATACAAATGTATTGCCTTGTTTTGCAATTTGCACACAAGTAAAACAATGTATTTATTCATAATTACCACAAAATATGAAACAATAAAATATAGAACATTTATGAATACTTTTCAAATTTCAGATATTTAAATTTTACAGTTACGGTTACTGAATAAAACCTCTGTCAATGAAAGACATTTGTCAGAAATCTCAATGTTGTCATTTGTATTAACTGTAGAGCGGGGATGTTCAACTCCAGTCCTCGAGGGACGATGACATGAGACTTTCTGAACTGTCCCTGGTCCACCACACATGAATTATTTGACCCAATTAGTAGAGACAGATCTAAAAGTTGAGGAATATTTCAACCTTTGAGGACTGACGTTTGACCCCTATGCTGTATAGGTAATAATTGCCTTCTGCTCTTTCACCTAACATTCAGCCTCATATTAGAAGTAACTGTGGAAATCTTCCTGCTGTCATCTTTGTATTCATCGGGGCGACGGTATAATTGGGTAGAGTCATCTTGCAATCAGAAAGTTGTTGGTTCAATACCAGTTTCCTCTCGCTATATGTCAATGTGCCCATGGGCAAGACACTTAAGGTCAGGTTGTCCCCCTGGATCTACACATCAGTGTGTGATTGTATGCCGTAGTGCGTTTGGGTGACTATAAAGCGCTTTGAGTGGTCACTATAAGTACAATAGCACTATATACATTCACTGCGTTTACCATCTGGCATCAAACACACCTTCCAGCATCATCTTCTCAGCCAAAATGACTTTAGAGTGTTTCTCTTCTGCCAAAAGCATCATAATTTGATAAATAAACTGATAATGAAGTCATTGTTTATGTGAAATAATGTTGGAAGCAAATGCCTTTAATAAACACAATATAGAGTCATGTGCTCATATGATTATTGAAAGACATTAATAACTGAATACATGGTTAGATCAGTATATGTGTGTAGCAGTTGTTGACAACCTATAATTTTCCCCAAATTCGTATGCCTTCACAGATGGGAAATTATGGGACTTTTTAGTTTTGGTGCATTAAATTTTCCTTTGGAAAGATCTACTCTCGTTTTTTATGAGTAGAGCATTTTTAGGAGAAATAAATTTAAAAAATAAGAATGAAATACAAAAATGTTTCACCAGCAGATTACCGAATATGCCGATTGTTTAACTGGCCAATCGATTGATTGATGTAGTCAACCTTCATGTTTGTTTATAACCTTCACATTTCAACTGTATTTGCTTCACATTTTAGACCCCAGCTGACGGGAATCTGTTTGATTTAGCTTCCGATATAAATTGTGTAATCCCTTCTATTGTTTGACCTGACAGCTCTCGTGTTGGGGCCATATTTTCTGCCAATCAGCTCTTTAGGGTGTGAAAGCATGTTTTTTTTCTGGTTCTGGTTTAGGTTAATGCTTTGGGAAGGCCAAAGCCTAAACTTGCAAGTCTAACTCATTTGCTGAGTTAGACTTGTACAGGTATTTGTTTTAGAAAGGCAAATGAAACTCAAACTCTCCATCATTTCTCCATCAACATTCATGATTTTATTTCCCCCTCTTGGAATTAAAAATCCCTAGATTTAATATCTTTTATAGGATTCTGGTTATATTGTGTATATTCTGAGTGTTTAGTCCTCAATAAAAAAAAAAAAAAATTTCATTATGAAGGGAAGGTCTTTCATTTGCAGGTTCCTACATAGAGAAACAATGAAATAATGTATGAATATATCATAACTGGGCTAATAATACAGAAGAAATTATGGACACATAAATCACTACAAAAATCATTCTTAATATACTTTCATACAAAAGAGATGCTTTGTTGATGCAGTAAGATTTATGTCTGTTTTAATATATTATCATTTAGTCGCCTTTCGGTGCCTTAAAGCAATGTGCCAAATACATAAAAATATGTTTTATTGTCTTCTTGTGGGCAAAGCTAATAAATAAATCATGTTGAATAAACTGAAGAATGATGACATCTGCAAAGCTAGAGGATCCTAACATTATGGCTGCTATAAGTACACCTAAGTACTCTGTGTCTTTTAGGGTGTAAAAATGAAAGACAGAATATTTGAAACATTTGAAAGAATGCACTGAAATTGTACAATCTTAGTTATAGCTAATTAGAGTAAAAGTACTGATCTACTGTATTCTTATATGCCCCGTAGTTTGGTGCAGGTAGAAGAAATATTTGACCTTTCTGCAGATATGAGACTTTAAAAAAAAGTCAACTCTGCATTGTTCTCTGATAAGGAAATCCCTGGTGAAACTCTTCTGTAGCTTGACGCACAGAAACTGCAGCATTACTGCGTTAGATGTTGCAGAAGAAAGAAACTAAAAACGAAGTTCTGGAAAAGCCTGGAGGCATTTTTCCAACAGCAGGAATTAGGTGACAGTAAAGTGACTGCAGGAGAGGATAATGTCATCATGTGCATGAACAGCTCAACTGGGTTGCTCAGATAAGACAGAAAGAGAGAGAGAGCACGAGAAGTCATCTCAGACCAGTATGAGTGCATCTTTTCATGCATACTGCTGCAGCTGACCCATATTCCTCTTATGGGTAATCCTAAAAATTGGAAGGGGATTCTTTAGAAGGAAAATCTCAGAGTCTGCAGATCTTCCACTTATTCAATGGCAGCAGTTATAACGAGGGCATGGACTGATTTGATCTCTTTTCCCAATTTGCATGTTCCTTATGTAAGCCACTCCCTCTCCTCTCATCCTCTGGCCTGTTTCAGTGATGCACTGAGAGGAGACGAGGAGAAAATCTAACCGTGTCAGCTGAGTGACACGCTGTGCTGAGGGGTAATTTGTTTGTCTTGCTCTCTGTACTGCTCTGGGGTGTGTGTGTGAGTGGGGGGGGGGGGGGGGGGGGGTTGTTGGGACTTTGGTTGCTATAGAAACCATGCAGCCATTTGTCCCAATCAGGGCTGAGGCAACGAGTCAGGACTGCAGAGCAGGAGCCATGTAAGCAACACTAACTGCATCAGAGAAAAAGAAACAGATTACATTTTATAACATCACACAGACAAACAAACTCGCTTCATTCTCAACAGATTTGTTTCCAGATTTGATGTTGTGGAAAAAGTGAGCCTTCTTATTTTTAGAGCTACAGTTTGAAAGCTTCTGGTGGTGTATTTTCATGTCACCATCAGTGCACATTTAAAAGATTCTGGACATGATGATGATGATGATGATGATGATGATGATGATGATGATGATGATGATGATGATGATGATGATGATGATGATGATGATGATGATGATGATGATGATGATGGTAAATAACACCCTAAAATGAAGTCGTTTCCTAAACATTTTGGGTGGACATCTGCTGAGAACATCTAGGAAACGCAGAAGCTCAGGTTGCTTCTGTAACTGCTGCGACAAATATATAGTTGATCATCTCTAGATCCTTTTTTCTTTAAACAGTTCTGGTCAGAAGTTTACATACACTCAATATCAGCAAGAATGTCATCAAGGGGTCAAACATCTAACTGCTGATTTGAGTTACAGCTGAAGAATTATGTTTGTCTTCCTGTTGGATAACTCCAATCACCTTATGGTAAAAAACGTAGCACAGGCAGAAAAAGAGACTCTCATGATGCTGCCACCGCCATGCTTGACAGTTGGTACAGCCTTCAAACTTGTAGTAAGAACAGCTCAATCTTTGTCTCGCTTTCCTCCACAGGGTGTTTTGCTTTGTCAAGTGGGCAGCAGAAAACCACAGCTGAGCTTGAAGGTGTTGACTTTGGAGCAGGGGTGTCTATGTTGGCTGGCACCATCTTGGTCCAAGGATGATTTAAAGCTTGTTTCACTGTCAACAGTAACACTGGTGTGTCAGCAGTTTCCAGAGTTAAACCTTGTCCTCCCCAAAGCCTAAACCTCAACCATACTGAATATTTGCAAACTATGTAAGTTTAAAAGCCAGGTCCATGCCAGGAAAACAACCAGTTTACATTTACTCTACCAGTTCTGCCTGATATCCATCCAGAAGAAGGCCAGAAACTGGATGATGGCTGCAAAATAAAACTTGTGAATGTACATTTAACCAAATATTAGTATATTTAAGCGTTTCCCTAATATATATCAAAATAAAATCCCACAGGATCCCATGTGGTACCTGGTGAAAGACATGTGTAGGACAAATGCACTTCACATATGGTTTTACATGGGTTTCACATATTTTTCACAGGTAGGCTTTTAATGGAAAATCACATGTTTGGCATGTGGTTTACATGTTATCCCGTGGGCTTCACATGTGAATGTCCATGGGTTTCACGGTTTATTAGCATGAAAATGTTCCAAATGCAAACAGAAAATGTGCGCAAAACACAGGTGGTTACATGTTTTTATAACATGTGAATTTCACAACAATTTTTCACATGTGATCACAAGTGATTGTGTGTTTTTCTGTAAGGGTGTGTATAATTTTGACTTTCGTGCTGATTGAAGAACATTCCCCTTGAATCTAAACTTGTACACCCAGTTACTGTTTTAAAAACCCCTGAAGTTGTGGGCTGTGTTATCCCTCCATCCTGGACAAAGAGTGGATATAAAATTAATACAACATTGCTGTCAACTTCTGACCAGAACTGTAATTTAACCTGACAGAACAGCTTATTGAACGTTGTGTTAAATGTGTATTTTGACTTTTGCTGAAATTATTGCTTAATTCACATAAAAAATCAATGTCTGAATGTCTTCTGTAGTGATTGTTCAACAAAGGAAAAAAAACTTTTTTTTTTTTAAACTAAGACAAACTTAACATTTTACTAGTACTGATGTAAATGTGCTTGTCATTTTTTAGCTAAACTGGTCCTCATTCATTAATTATAATTTCTATGAGACATCCAGTGCGTGTTTTCCATCTTATGTTACTGCATGAAAAGCAGCCATTTTTTTCTTCTAACTCAAGTGTAAAATGCAGTATGACATCATCGTGTTAGTCAGCAGAATCCGAACCTTGACACGAGCAGCCGATGATGAATGAACCACGTCCTTGAATCACAAACGGGCAAAGCCGACGAGGCCAGATAAAGAACAGCATGAAAGATGCTTAGTCAGGTCGAACCTCAGATTCTCTACTGTGCAAATTCCAGGATTATTCGTCCAAAACTGAGCCCAGGTTTAAACAATCTGAGGTAATCTGTCAACCTCAGATGAAAGAATATTGGGTAATTAAGTCCAAAATCAACTCAAGCCTGTGGCAAATGGGAAACATCTGAAACACCAGTGTCTATTTCCACAGTAAACACATTAGATGGTAAGGGGGCTGGCCAAACAAAAGCACCCTCGAATTTGGCACCTTCGGAACAGTCTTTTCACACCCGGCCATCCGGAGAATCCAAACACCTTTTGTAAAAAGCTTTCATTTGCCGAGAAGACAAAAGTCAACCTATTTGATCACTATGACAAGAAGAGTCTTTGAATCAATCAATGATAAACTTATCAGCCTAACTGTCTAGCATGGCAGTGGTAGCATCATGCTGAGGATCTGTTTCGCTGCCAGTGGTACCGGTGCATTACACATGTCTGAAGAAATGATAAAGGAGGAATCTCTCCAGAAACGTCAACTAAACCTTCACTGAACAGGTCCAACAGAACCATGATCCAAAACACACATCAAAACTGCTGAAGCGGCTCTATTTAAAACTTGTGAACTATGCTTAAAAGTTGGTTTGGTGCCAGACAACCAATCATTTTTTAAGTAAAAACACTCACTCAGAATAACACCGAATTTTTGATGGCAGCAAAATGCTTCTGTTTTCTCTCCAACTGGCTCACAATACATTACTGAGCCGTGTATACATACATATAAGCCTGTATATATAATTTAGACCTTTTGTGGAGTGGAGAGAACCAACAATAAATCCAAGCGTGTACATGACATGGTGTCTTTTTTAGATGTATTTGAATCGAAGTACAATCCTTCAACCACGGTAAGTGAATCAAAAAAAGGTCTGCACATACATTTTGCAGACGAAATGATGCAATACGCTCACTCTCCGCCTTCAATTCCATTAATGTTTTACATTTTCGTGAAGATTAAGTCTTTAAAAGCATTAAAAATAAAAATAAAAAAATAACTAAAAACTACTCTATTGCCGCACAGTGTCACCTTCACTATACACCAGCACGCGCTCCCGCAACCCCGCGTGCGTGCGTAACACTGACACAAATATATCTGAAGCTCTGACCCATTTACAGCCGGCCATGCGCATGTGCAGGTGGAAACCGTGTTCCTAACAGAGATACAAAGAACTGATCGAAGCATCTTCTGTCCAGGCTGACTCTGCTCGGTAAAAATCCTCTACAGGCCTTATGATGATGATGATGATGATGATGATGATGATGCCCTACTCTGACAATAGTCTTTGTTGCATTGCAGCCCCTTTCCAGTTCCTTCATGCATCCCAGTCTACCGGGGAAATTCCTCCTGACGAGCCTCGTTTTCATATCAAATAGTTGGCTGACAGCCCTGCCTCGGATCAGCGAGCTGCACGCACAGAGAGACGCCGGTGGGCCGCGGGATCGAGCGTCAATCAGGGTTTCACTAAGGAGGATGCAGAGCAGAAGGATGCTCCATAACCCCCCCCCACAACTCAGAGCATCACCATATATAGCGGGATCAATTATTAAGCGCCCCACCCAAAGAGGCGCCTCTGTGATGTGGAGCCTGTACCTGCAGAGCCGTACGATTTCGACAGCAGCCACCGGACGCTGGCGCACATCCTTGCCCGGTTGAAGTCGTACTTATCCAGCGGCTTGATCTCCGGCGCCGTGAAGGTTTTCTTCATGGCGCTGGGAGAGTCCACCATGGCTGCGATGTGCCGCTCTGAGGAAGAAGGAGCAGCAGCAGCAGCAGCAGGATGATGAGGAGGAGGAGGAGGAGGAGGACCGCAACGTGGAATGTGAGGAGGAGGGATGGAGGAGGACCCTGTGATGCAACCACGGGCTCACAGAGATGAAACTGAAGAAATACAACGCTTTTAAAGAAATCTGATAAGACGTCACCTGCAGTTGAAATTCATTAATAACCACTATATGGTGCCGGTGGGGCAAAGAATCACTTGAGCCATCCACGAGGCTCCACGCCCCCCCCAAAAAAAACGTCACATCTCACACAGAAAAGCACGCTGCAGAACATATCTTCATCCGATCCTTTATTTCTTTAATTTTTTTATTTGTTGTTTCTCTATCACATACAGACCTAAAAGCGACAATATTTCTTTCAAAAGAAGTACGAAAAAAAAAAACGCCCTCGGTGAGGAGTTTGGAAGATTTGGGCATGGGGAGATACCCGTAGCAGCACCCAGATCTGACCACAAGGGGGCACCCTCTATCAAGCACAAACTGACCTCCCGATTCACCTCTAAAAATGGTTCCAGTCTGTTCATCAGTTCAAGTCCTTTAAAACGATTTGGTATATGCACGTTATTTTGGCATGTAAAATGAAAAATCTTCAAAGAAAAAAAGTATTACTTTTTCTAATACATTTTAGATGGATTTTATGTGCTAGAGTAAGAGAAAGTTAGGCATTAACATGAACTTAAAAGGGAATGGGTTTGTTTTTTAACCCAATTTTATAACAATTTGAAAAGCGTGGTGTTCATACAGGATAAAAAATCCCTTCTTCCTTACGCATGTTTTAAACATCTGGAGCAGCATTTCTCAACCCTGCTCCTCCGGGCCACACTGCCCTGCATGTTTTAGATGCTTCCCTGCTTCAGCACACCTGATTTCTATTGACGGCTAATTAACAAGCTTTTGCTGAACTGCAGTCATCTGAAGCAGGCCGGAAACATCTAAAACATGCAGGGCTGTGTGCCTTCGGGACCAGGTTTGGGAAACACGGATCTAGAGACCCATTGTTCTTTGTAAAACAGCTCAGATTAGACGAAGACTTTGGTCACATATTCTACTTTGGATTTAGGCCAGGACTGGGGCATTTTAACTCATGCATATTTGTTGATCTAAAACCCTCCATTGTAGCTCTCGCTGCATGTTTAATCCTGTTGACATGCTGGACAGAGAATCTCTGTCCCTGCTTTAAGCTTTTAGGAGCTCCATACCTCCATCCACCTTTCCCATCAACTCTGACCAGACTTACTGTCCCTGCTAAGAAAAAGCATCCCTATAGGGCATGATGCTGCCGCATAGCTTGACCTGTGGGGATCGTGTGTTCAAAGGATGATCCGCACTGTTTCTGCCACTTACAATGATTTCCATGAAGACCAGAAAGCTTTTTTTAGTCTCATCTAGAGACTCACCATGTAGACCTCCCAACTAATAGTTGACCAATCAACAGATTCTCCCACATAAACTCTAAGCTTCTGCAGAACCTTTCAGAGTTTCCATCCTGGCTGGTTCTCTTTGCTCCACCTGCCCAGACGGTGGCTAACCATTTCTAAGAAGGTCAACAGGTTACCCATACTCTTTTTATATTCAGATGATGGATTGAACAACTCTCTTATAGAATAACAGTGGTTCCCAACCCCGGGGTCACAATTTTTTCTTATCAAAATCAGAAAGCAAAACACTTTCTCCCAAAAGCTGACCTTGAGGGCGCCCATGGATATCAGAGAACAAAAACAGCAAGTCATGATGACACCACAGGACCGAACAGATAAACAACCATCAGAGATTAAGTCTTCATCTTCCTGTGACTCAGCCACATCAAATGAGTCTCCATTTAGAAACTTTACAGACAGACTGAACGAGCAAATCAAATTTGGGACACAATTAACACCTAAACTTAGACTACACCAAACGCCTGGGACTAGTGTCAATAAGCCTGGGAGCTTCCCCCCACTAATTATTACAGATATTTGATATTTGAGGGAACCAGGCAGTAAATCTACCCCTACTGTCCCCCAGAACCCGCCCGGCACCCCCCCCCCCCCCCCCCCCCCAGAACTTAGCATACCAGTGATTATCAGCAGCAGGAAACATAAACCGTTAACCACACGCTCTCATATTAAACAAAATCGCAAATTGATAACCTGTCAGAAGGTTCAGCTGCCCATCATCACAATACTTAAGTTAGCTTTATTAAACACTAGATCTCTATCCGGGAAGTCTTTTCTTATCAATGACTTCATTACTGAGCATGATTTACACGCCCTTTTTTTTATCAGAAACTTGGCTAGATGAAAATAACGAAACAACTGCATTAATAGAATCTACTCCTCCAAATTTCAATTTCTTAAGCGAGAGCAGAAAACACAGACGAGGTGGAGGTGTAGCCACCATCTTTCACAACTCAATGAACTTTAAAAAGGTAACTCTCGGCACATTTGATTCTTTTGTATACCTAGCCACCCAGATAAATGAGCCTAACAAAGCTTTATTTCTAAGTTTATATAAACCACCAAAACTTAACTCTAACTTCTTTAAGGATTTCAATGACCTTCTTTCTGTAATATGTATCGACTATGACCAACTAATCATTGTGGGGGATTTTAACATTCATACTGACAACCCCCAAGATAGACAAGCAAAAACATTAGATAATACTCTCCACAACTTCGGCCTGATCCAGCATGTCAAACAACCAACACACAATAAAGGACACACTCTGGACTTAATTATCAGCAAAGGTTTAAATATTTCTGACATCTTTGTAATTAATATTGCATTATCTGACCATTTCTGTATTTTCTTTGAAAGTACCATCTCTGCTAAATTATTCAGCCACAGTAAGACCACTATAGAAAAGCATTTTCTAGGGGACAGTTCAGTAGAAACCTTTAAACGTATTTATCCTTCCACCACATCCCCCTCATCTCCCAACTCAAACTCAGTAAATGAGTTGGTAGATAACTTCCTTGCAAAAATCTCAGACATCATGGATTCCATTGCTCCAACTAAGGTGAAAGTAGTCTCAGGTAGAAAGAAGTCTCCGTGGACAAGTAATCCACTGGTACTTAGTGAAAAAAAAGAGTGTCGACAAACCGAGAGAAAATGGCGGAAAACTCGACTCCAGGTTCACTGTGAGATCTACAAAGAGAGACTGAATAGATAGCAGCTAACTATAAAAGATGCTAGGGAATCGTTCTTTTCTGAAATCATCAACAGAAACATTAATAATGCACGGACTCTATTTGCAACAGTGGAAAGACTAACTAATCCTTTAGTGACAGTAGCCCCTGAACTAAACTCTACCAGGGCCTGCAATGAATTTGCCAGCTTTTTCACTGAAAAGATTCTAACAATTAGACGGTCAATCTGTACCTCAATATCGAACCCACAACCAGTGCCATCCCCAATCAACAACAATGTAGAGAAAATGTCTGAATTCCACGAATTAAACCAGAACAGCCTTGAAAAAATCATTATCCAATTAAGCTCCTCCTCCTGCTGTCTTGATATCCTACCCACAGCTTTTCTGAAGAAAGTTCGTCCTGTTATTGGGTCTGATCTTGTTCAAATAGTGAACTCATCCCTCCTGTCAGGTGTCTTTCCTCAGGCTTTAAAAACAGCAGTTATTAAACTACTACTAAAGAAGAAGAATCTGGACAACACGTTAAATGCAGAACTACAGGCCAAACTCTAATCTTCCATTCATCAGTAAGATTATTGAAAAAGCTGTTTTTCAGCAGTTAAATAGCTTCCTAACAATGACAAACCGTTTTGATGTTTTTCAGTCTGGTTTCCATGCTCACCGCAGCACCGAGACTGCCCTCGTCAAAGTATTCAATGACATTTGCATAAATACAGACTGTGGTAGAACCACAGTGCAGCATTTGACACTGTTGATCATGATATTTTATTGGAACGACTGGAGAGCTGGGTCGGACTCTCTGGTACACTACTTGGCTGGTTCGAGTCTCACCTAAAGAACAGGGACTTCTATGTTTCAATAGGAAACTTTTCATCAGAACGAACAGAAATCACATGTACTCCTTCCTAGGGCCCCTCTTATTTAATATCTACATGCTCCCACTAGGCAAGATTATAGCAACCAATAACATTAGCTAACATAACTATGCAGATGATACTCAGCTCTACATTACAATGTCATCAGGTGACTCTGAACCCATTGAAACCCTAAATCAATGCATTGACCAAATAAATGGATGGATGTGCCATAACTTTCTCCAGCTGAATAGAAACAAAACTGAAGTAATTATTTTTGGACCCAAAGAGAAACGATCAAGAGTCAGCACACAGCTTCAGTTAATACAGCTAGAAACTACTGATGAGGCACGAAACCTAGGTGTAGTACTGGACTCAGACCTGAACCTCCAGGGTCACATAAAGGCAATCACAAGGTCAGCCTTCTATCACCTGAAGAACATTTCTAGGATTAAACGACTGATGTCGCAACAGGACCTAGAAAAATTCATCCATGTATTTATCTTCAGTCGGATTGATTACCGCAACAGCATCTTCACAGGTCTGCCTAAAAAGTCAATCAGACAGCTGCAGCTGATCCAGAACGCTGCTGCTCGCGTCCTCACTAGAACCAGGAAAGTAGAGCACATCACCCCAGTTCTAAAGTCCTTACACTGGCTCCCTGTAGCTCAGAGAATAGACTTCTAAATACTCCTACTAGTTTATAAATCGTTACATGGCTTAGCACCAACATATGTTGAAGAACTGTTGTCACGGTACCAACCACCAAGACCACTCAGGTCCTCCAACTCTAGCCTACTAAACATCCCTAGACTCAGAACTAAACATGGAGAAGCTTTCAGTTTTTATGCTCCCCTTATCTGGAACAGACTTCCTGACGAGTGTAGAGCTGCTGAAACTCTGAACTGCTTTAAATCGAGACTAAAAACCCATCTGTTTAGAATGCCTTCGAGTAAATTCTTGATGTCATATGTATGAAATGTGTTCATGCTCTCTTGCTTTTCTGATTTGTGCATCATGTCTAATATGTGTTTCTTTTACTTTTAATTTCCAATGTTATATTCCATGGGTTTTTTTGGGTTTTTTTTAACTCACCAAATCATGTAAAGCACCTTGAATTACCCTGCTGTTGAAAGTGTGCTATAAAAATTTTTGCCTTGCCTTGCCTCGCCTCGCCTCGCCTCAGGGAGCCCACAGAATTTTGTCTGTGCTGAGATTGTGAGGTTACCAAAATATTTGTAAATATTACATTTATAAAATCCCAATAACACACTCCAGATAATGTTTTATACAGCTGGTGACACTCAGAAGGAAAGAAAAACAGTCCAGATAGGTACTGATCTATCTGAATGAGTCATCTTTCTGTTTTAATGAGGAAATAAAAAAAATAAGCTGGGTAAGACACACCAGATGACTCAAAAAGGGAAACAAATGTCTAGCACACAGTGAAAAACAAGGAGATTAAGAACAAAAACTTACAAGAGCTGTATAGTTTTTGCAAATAAAAGTTTGTAATTGATCACTTTTGATGCGGGTAGGAGTTGGGGGACACAGGCAAGGGGGGCTTCAAGGAAGAAAGGTTGGGAACCGCCACTTTAGACCTGTAAAGGAAAAGATGGATTTATAAGCATAAACCACAAACATGTGGACTCTATTCACTAATCAGGTACTTTTGAAGGCAACTGGTTGTAGAGGGTTTCTTTAATAGTAACGGAGTGATAGGGACCTGAATACAAATGCATGCCACACTTCAGGTTTTTATTTGTAAGAAATGTAAAACATATAATTTTCATTCCACTGTCCCATAAAATCCCAACAAAACACATTTGGCATCAATCAATCAATCTTTATTTATACAGTACATTTTTCTTCCGACCAATGTCAGCCAAAGTGCTTCACATGGTAAAAACAAACATAAACAGATAAACCCATTAAAACGAATTGCATAAATGGTAAAATAAAATGCTAATAAAACCAAATTACAGAAGACCAAAACGTAAATAAAAGACTATCGACTCTTTAGGAGCCAAAAGCCATTCGGGATAAGTTTGGGTTTAGACAAAGGCAAATTAGTGATGCTAGAGTTCCACAGTTTCAGACCTGCTATTGCAAAAGAACATTCACCCCATGCTGATGATTTTATCCTCAGGGCCTGGAGCAAATTGTCCTGCAGAGCACAAGGGCCTGCAAGGTTGATACAGATTTAAAATCTTACATAAGTAAAAACGGAGCCAAACCATGTGTTAAATTTAAAGGCCAAACTTGTTTCTTTGTCTCGAAATCAGTGGAGAGAGGAGCAGCAGCATCAGCCCTGGTGAATGCAGCAGAACCGGTTCGCCCTTCCAGTCGATTCCTTTCGGTGCTCTTTGTGCAGGGAAATGTCAAGGATATAAAGTCTCGTGATCAAGCTTTCCACCAGATACAGGGAAGGTGGTTCTTTGAATACTTCTTAATGATTGGTACGTGTGGGAAGAGACTCAGACTGGTGTTAAAGCTGGCTTCAGACGGAACCAAGGAGGAAATCTAGCTGATTGGACTTCAAAACAGACAGGTGAGTCAGTATCTGTCACTGCTTTACCTAAAAAAATGTTTCTCAAACCCTAGATTTATTCTTGTAGTTGGATGGTCAAATTAAACTGTAGGTAGCTTAATTAATAATAGTCTAACTTTAAACATCTGTGGCAAGTTTTAAATGTTTACCTACTTTTTTTTACCTTTGTGTAAAATCTAATATGAGAGATTTTCTTTTGTAATTTTCCTTTTCTAAAGTTATATTATATTCCAATAAAATGTTTCCTCACATTCATTTAACTGCTCTTGTGTTTTAAAACACCCAACCTACCTCAGCCTTATTTTCTTTAATGTTTGGGTTTTTAACCCACAGGTTCAATAGATATGGGCGGCTCCTCCATGGAAAGAGTCTTCTTCTGGAAAAAGAAAAAGAAAAAGTCGCCTCTGAGCAACGCCTTCAGCCAACTGAAGAAGTCGCTGCCAAAGAAGAGGAAAAGCAAAAAGAAAAGCATTCTGAAAAAACTGCAACTGGACAACTTGAAGAAAGACAAGAAATCCAAGAAAAAGGTCTCCCACAAGAAACAAGACAAGAAGGCGCCCAAATCGCTGAAGATAGTCTCGCTTGGCAAAGAGAGGAAGGAGTCTAATCCAAACAACTCAGAGGGAGGGAAGGAAAAGGACAGAGAGGGGCTGGGCCGAGTGGGAGACATGATAAAAAAGAAATTTTCTCTCGAAAACAAAAAGGAGCTCAGCGCAGAGCCAGAGGTTACACCTCTGAAAGAACCAAATGAAGGTAAAACATCCTTACAGAAGCTGAAGGACATCATGAAACCCAGACGTCCGTCAGAAACCAAAGCAAACTGAAAACACTTGAATGAGACAGAAAAAAAAAAAAAAAAAAGAGTAATCTAAAGACGTGTATTTCAAGTTTTTAATCACATTGTGATTTACATCACCACTAATGAAACAGAGGCAATGAAGATGGTGGTTACAGTTAACAATCGGGGATGATTAACATGTAAATGTCAGTTTCATTCAATAATAAATTCAAATAACCTTTGATTTATTTCATTACTAGTCCTGGTTGCTCCACAGGATGGCATTAAAAAAATAAAAAGTAACATTTGTCTGATTTTGCATGAAGCTGAGCTGCGTCTGGCATGTCTGCTTATTAGCACTAAACACAGATCCTCTTAAATCACTTTAAAAAGTTTTAAATGCAAATATTTACAATTTACATATTGTGTCACCTCGGCAACAAATTACTGGCGGACGGGCTGTATTTATTACAAAAGAAAAGCACACAGAATCATCAAAAAGGCCACTGTGTTCACTTTATATAAACACTCAGTGTTTAAAAGTGTAAGTTACACACAGTGCACTGCAAAAGTATTTGCACCCCTTGAACTTTTCAAGATGAAACCCACAATCTCGTACATTTTATTGGATATAAATCACACATAACTGTGAAGCTGAAGGAAAATGATTCACACGGTTTTCAACATTTTTAGAAGTAAAACATGATGTGTGTGTCCCGCATCTGTACCCTGAAGTACCAGATAAAAGTTTACCAGCAGCAAAATATGTTGAAGAAAGTGTTCCGGTCAGAGGACACCAAAGGTTAACTTGTCGGCCTCCATCCAGAATGCAGTGGGTCACACCATCCACATGGTGGTGATAATGCCATGCTGTGGGGATGATTTATTTTTTTATTTTTCTTCTCAGCAGGGGTAGCCAAGTTGGATAGAAAGAGTGAAATACAGGTCAAGAAACTCTGACAAAGGCAGCAAAAGACCTGATGTCGGGGCAAGGGTTCACCTTCAAGATTCTGTGGGGAGACTTGAAGATTCCTTTTTTTCCAGATACTTTCCATTCAGTCTAACTGAGCTCAAATTAGTTTGCAAATGACTGGTAGAAATTTCCAAAGCTGATAAAACGTACTCCAGCTGTAGTCACACTGCATGGTGGTTTCATTCAGGGGGAACTGAATGCAGATGCATACCACACTTCTTAGTTTCTAAGAAAAAAACTCAACTGAAGTTGTTCTTTGATTTTGCACTACTATGCGGTGGTCCATCACATCAAATCCCAGTATAATACATTGAAGTTTGTGCTTACAAGGTGACCAAATGTGTGAATGCCTTTCAAGGCAAGGTATTGGGGAATTTATTAATTTTTTTACTTAAAAACTAGCTCCTAAAAAAATTTCAATCTGACAAATATATTTGTATAAAATATCTGCTATTCTAATTCATGGTTCAGATGAGACAGTGTAAAACTTTAATCAGATACTGTACATGCCAATAAAAACATTTTGTTAAACACAGAACAATCTTAGCTTTTGGTTAACAGAGAGGCACCTTTGGACCGACGTATTCACTTTGCAGCTACACTTGGGATAAAACCTTGACAGGGATTCCAATAAAACTCCCAAATAGTAAAAAAAATGGTATCATTTATAAAACAAATATATGCAGCTCTGAAGAAACTTTTTTTTTAAAAGCAGCGGAACCAAATTCTACCCTTTTATCGGTGTGGTGCAAGTGGCACATTTTGGCGAGCCAAATGTTAGATTAATAACTAAAATCAGCACAGTACAAGATGGTTTAAAGACAGTTTTAGGCACTAAAAAAAATTGATAAGTTACAACTTTTACTATTTACAGTTAATGGCTTGATTTACAACATAATCTCGGGTGCAAACAGACATTTCATTTCTCAGATACGTTGCAAACATTCAGCTGCCTTTTTTTCTTCTTTTTGCTTTAGAAGACACCGAACAATGCAGCACTCCTGCAACTAAAACCTCCAGTCATTGAGGAAACTATTGGGAAAAAAAAAAAAAAAAAAAAAAGATTGGTTGATTATATCTGGAGGCTTTGGGTCTTGATGAAAATGTCCCGTTTTACACAACCTCCGACTTTACATCCCAAATTCTTATCAATGTGCAGAGATTAGGTACTTAACATACTAAACAGATACATAAAAAGCTCTTTTGCATTAGCAAATGATATACATTAGGAAGAACATGTTTCTAAATGACAGGAAGAGAGGTGGACGAGTTGCTGTAGCAGCCGTTGCGTATACAGTGTGGCAGGGCTTACTTTGCATTGATCCTTCATCATAAGGCCACCTTTGCGAGGGTCCTTGTAGTTTTACTTCTTCTGCCTACGCATCATGCTGTTCTGAGTGCTCCTCTGTCTGTCTCCATCCCTTTGTCGAAATAGCCAAAGTAGACTCTCTACGCAAATCTGTACACATTTGCCTACTAAGATAAATCAGGCAGAAGTTCACTGTCAAAAACAGAAAGTATGCGCACAGTCTATAAAACGTATAAAATTGCTAGGATTTATGTCTTTTTGTTGGCCAGAGACGAAGACCTCTGGAGCAATGTTTATTAAAGCATACAAACATCAGGGGATAGCATTTGCCAGGGGTCCATGAAAGCTTAGATCATGCCGAAAACACGCAGATGTTTGTCTCAATTCTAGCTTTCCAAAGCAGCAGCGGCATCCTTTGAGGCGTGATGCATGAGAGGCGACCCGTTGCTCTCCGCTGTCTTCCGGACGGTACGAAGCCTCGAATTCTATACAGGCAGATAGTAGGAGAGGCAGATTAAGGGTAGGCAAAAGTTAAAGGTAGAGTGAAGGACCAGAGATGGGGAAAGGGAGATGGAATATGCACAAGAAAGTCATGTGGAGAAAGAGAGAGACAGAACAAAGGAGAGGGTGTTAGTCATGTCCAAACCAACAAAAAGAAGCCAAGGAAAAAAAAGTCATGCAAAAAAAAAAAAGAAAGAAAATTGACAGATAGTGGCGGTTTTTATATAAGCAAATGACAGATCACAAGGGGGCGCCATAAAGCAAAAAACCCTAAATAACAACCAGTTTTTTTTATATCTGGAATCAATAGAAAAGAAAATATTGCTTTCCATAACACTGAAGTTGGTATATGAGTCACAGTTTAGGATTCAGCACTAAATTAAAAAGGGTTGGACAAGAATGGGAAAAAACAAAACACAATTTGGACTGGTTGAACCTGGACTAAATAATCTGATAGATTCCTGACATTTTACAGTGCTTCATCATCTTTAGTATTTGTAATTAGATATAAGTTTGTATATACAAGTTATTTGTTGCAGATAGGCTTTGTTGAGAGTTTGTTTATGTGTACGGTGGCAGCAGGAGAGGTTCACGCAGGTTGACATTCATGCTAGAACCACCTCTGGACACATTTTGATACAGTGCCTCAGAAAAGTATTCACAACCGTTGAAATACACATTTTGACATGCTAAAACCAGACATTTTGACACATTTTATTCTGATTTTGTGTGACAGACCAACTGTTAGTGAATATTTCTATGCAATTAGGATTTAATGAACCAGTTCTTAGTATATACATCTAGGATAGTAGGTCATGTTAGGAACAAACAAAGTGTTCTGTGTGTAATGATTTGATGGCAATGTATCAGAGAGCCTAAAAAGACGTCAGCCAGAAGATATCTACACAACGTTCTGATGTGAAAACGCACTGCACGACTGCCACTCTAATCAGAACTAGTACTGACCATCTCTCCAGTAACGGACATTAAGACTGAGCTCATGCCGTTAGAAGATAAACATTGACTGCTAAATACTATTTAAGGGTTTGTATTAGAAGGGTTTGAGAGGGCTTGAGTCATGGATCCGTTTTGGGTGCACTCTGTCCTCCTTATTGGCCAATATGCTGTATTGAACATCAACAACGCCTGAAGGACTCCGTTTCATCTTTTTTTAAGATTAAGTTATTTTTGCCACACTACCAACATAAAGCCAAACAGTTAAATTGAAAGAAAAGTGACATGGAAATTTGTCTCAGTTTTACCAATAAAAACTTCAAAAGCGTGCCACGCATTTGTATTCTGCTCCCTCTGCTGAACAATCTGTTCATGCAGTTACAGCTACAAGTTGTTTTGGGTAGCTTTCTACCAGTTTTGCACATCTAGAGACTGAAATATGTTTTCCAAAATATGTCAAACTCAGTTAAAATGGATGGAAAGCATCTTTGAAATACAGTTCAAGTCTTGCCACAGATTCTTAATGGGATTTAGCATGGACTTAGACTAGGCCACTTTTACACATGGACACGATTTGATCAAAAGGGTTCCATCGTAGCTCCGACTGTGTTTAGGGTCACGGTCCTGCTGAAGGGTGGACTTCCACCTTTTGCTGCCTCTGCATGATGCTGCCACTACCATGATTCATGGCAGACATGCCATGTTCAGGGTTAAGTGCATCGCTAGTTTTCCCACTACAGTTCACTGTTTTATTATGTGCTGCAAACTCTTTTGGGTTATCACAGAAAGCCCGGAAATTATAAACAAGTCGGAGGGTGATCACATACAAAACAGTGGGGGTAAAACTTTTGCAAGCTGCAAAAAGCAGCAGTAATCAAACAAAGCAGGCAGACAAAAAAATTGAAATAAAAGACATGTAGCCATGTTGTGTATTTATTTCCATCAGTTGTAATGTTTTTACAAAAATAAACCCCAAATAATATGAAATAAAAATGAAAAACCACCACCATCACCACTACATTATCTGGAGTATTAACAATGATTTGTGTGGATATACAAACACCTAGGTAATAAGTTGTAATAAAATGACTTGCATGCAGGATACTTTGCAGCACAAAAGAAAAGCACCGACGAGGACTAGACACACTCGTCTTTGTCCTGCTGCATGCTCGAGCCTCCCTTTTGATCTGGATGTAGAATAACAAAAAACATGGAACACATTCTTCTCCTGAATCTCTTGTGCTCACGTCAACAAGTCAGTGAGGACACAGAGGAGATACGTGTGACTACATTTCCCGCTTGTGTTCGTGCGAGTGCGTATTTGCAACAAACCCCAAATGCCAGGGTGACAAGTCAGCGGAAATGTGGCAAGAAGCGTGGCCTGGTTTAAAAAAGAAACATTATTAATGCAAACATCTGGATCCAGTTAAGAGAGTACAACTAAAGAACATAGCCTAACACACACACACACACACAAACTGCGCTGATGAGGCAGAAATGTTGTGGTGACGATCAACAAAGTAACATTAGCATGAGTCAACAGAGCAATTTCAGGCATTTGGGTAACTTTATAAAAAAAAAAAAAGGGACGCTTGGTTTTAGCTCAAGGCAGTAAAGCCATTAAAAGGTCTAATCAAAGTATCTCTGCATTTTCTGCTTCAAGACAACATGTTTATATACAGCCTTGATATACACGGAAATGGATCTGCACGAAAGGTAAACGATATGGCCGGAAACATTAAAAAGGTACAGCTGACTAAACCCTGAATTATTGGGGCCAGTCAGTACTTGTGTAGTAACCTAACTAACTGTAGAATGTACAGAAGATCACAGAGATAGTGAAAATGGTAACACCTGCTGACACAATGCAGCAAACACACCTGAGGCAACATGTGAGCTGAAAGTGCGGATGAGGAACATCCCGCTGACAAAGTGGGTTTTAACGGTTGGCTCAAAGAACCAGTTCTGAGTTCTAAAAAAATAAAAATAAAACTTGCACATGCATGTTGATGGAAACTCAAATTTCATTGGCAAAAAAATAAATAAATTGTTGGTCAGTTTGAACTGCACAGGGGTCTATCGGACGAAGGTGGGACTTAGGAAGAATAACAAATATTGTGGAGCACCGAACCTATATCATAGTATAGAACTGCACATGATTTTAAATGCTAATAAAATTTTGATACATAAATATAATCTCCAAACAGCAGCTTTAACAGGAAACGTTTACAGATCTAGAGCATCTTTTAACTAGAAATGAAACAAGAAATCAGTCAGTGACCAGAACCAAATGAATAATCAGTCCAAAACTTTTTTTCTCTCTTTCTCTGATCAGTGAACGCATCATACGACTCACTACCAACAACACTCTTCAGTGTAGAAGTTGTTACTAAGAGAAGAAAACTCAAAGTTTTCTTTCAAAGCAATTGTAAGTATTAGTGAGGTATAGTAAATGAAGTCAGAGGTATCAGAAAAGCTGTTAGAAGCAACCAGAAAGAAATCTGTTGTTTTCTTTTAACCAATGCATATCAGCTGTTGCCCTGTGTTATCCTGTTGAGCTTTCCTGTCTGTCACGGGTTCATGTTGTTAGTCCTCCCCTCCTCAACGCAGGATTGACAAAAAGTCAACAAAGACGCGAAACATGATACACAAACTTCATAGAAAAGCTTCACTGATAGGCTCGGCCATGTGGCTAAGCAAGCAAACGGCTCCCATTAAGAACAAAATGGCACCAATGCAAGTTGAACAGTTGGCACAACAAACATGAAGTGGAACAGGTCTCGCACAGAGCAGATGAACAGATCACAGCGGTAAGGCGACAGATGTAGAGTTATGTTGAGCTACAATGCTAAAACTGAAAAGCCTTCAGGCTGTTTTTGTAAAAACAGACTAAATATACGTCTTCTTTTCACAGGAGATCAAATGTTCCTACCACCTCAGTGGAAATCAACCATAGCCTCGCTATAAATAAGTATCAACACCTCTGTGAGAGCTTAGTCTAATCACCTGTTTAAGTAGTTGACGGTTTTGAGCAGAAATACCTTGTATACGTCAATCTTGTGGTCATAGGTGGCACACAAGTCAATGTCGTGTTCAGGAAGTCCAAATAAATCTGAAAAACCTATTATTTCTCATCCAGATCTTAACACGCCACAGGACAGCAATAGTCAGAGGTTTGGTGAACTATTCAACTCTTCTCACAATGTCAGGTTTATATCTCGATATAATTTTAACAAAGCATTTGCAATTCAAACATAATCTTTGCAATAGTGTGCATTCACAAACAACAATTCAGCTTTAGACACATTAGCTAAGCTTGAAAAATGATTCGCAGTGCAACAGATTATTAAAAACCTTTTAATTGTGTTGTTTTCTTAAAGGGGTAGTGGAGGATTTTTGGAAGTGAGGTTCCATTAAATTTAGGTATGCACCGATAACAGCTACGAAGACGCCCGGTATCATGTGGGTGTCCTCGCACTGATAAAAATGTTCAATTAAAAGAAGCAACGTCAGCCGTGTGGAGGTCTATCGAAGTCAACTGAGATGGTACCGGCAGTTGTCTCTCGCTGATAACACGGGATAGCCGCCATCACATCACAGACACAGGTTTGCCCAAAGTATGCAATTGTGAAGAGATGGATCCACCACTTGCTGCAGGGCATTTTGCCAATTAGCTTCACTACTGATACTTGGAAATGCATCATTATTCCAGAGTTGAAATGATAAACGACTATTTTACTGCGCTGAGTCACCCTGCATGCAACCGTTCCAAAGTTTGCACAGAAGCCAAACCATGAATGGTGATTTAAGTTTAAGAGCTGTATGTGCAGTAAGTGACAGGCAAGGAAATGTTTGTTCCAAAAGAAAATATGCAGGAACTGTTAAAAAAGTAACAACTCATTGCATTGAAAGTGTAATTATATTTGTAGAATACACTAAAAGCAAAATGGGACTACAAATAAAGTATTTTCAGATTAATTGGAGAATGTGTCATGGAAACTTGTACCTAGTTTTTTTTAAAGCTTGGTACAGTGCATTTCGAGTGAAAGCTAACAGGAGGTTATTTTATTATCTGTAGAAAACTCTACTGGCATCTTCATTCAGTACAAATCCAGATTCCTAGGGGGCAAGACAATTGTCAACTTTTACAGTCTTAAAACAAGTCTTATGATAAAAATGTCTCCAGTAAATATCCACTACTCTTAAAGAAGTGCTCACACTCATTGGTTATCCATTGAATAAACATGAACAATTTAAGTTTTCCATCAAGTTAACAGCTATGCTAAACAGGAACAAGATATTTCTAATGTTATTAGAATTATTATTTACAAAGAACATTTGACATAAAAATTGAATCTTCATAGATTAAAAGAGAAAAACAAACAAATCAATGACCAAAAATCAACTCTACAATAAGTCAACTAATGCATACTAGCTACAGATAAACTCCAACTAAAGAAACTAACTAACTTAATCTATAGACTACGTATGAATAGGCCTACAAAAGTAATGACAAAAGACTGCTTCATTAATAACCCAAATAGTGTCAACAGACTGATGTCTCTCATGAGTACCCGACACCTCCCATCCTTTTTAATTGCTCACATTGACAGTTCGATCCTACAAGATATAAAGTCTCCTCAAACCAGTCTATTTGCCTTAGAAATGCAATTGGACACCCGAGTGCAGCACTGCTGAAGATACCGGGATGATCTGCACTTCAGGTTCTGAACTAGGTGACATGCTCAGAGAAAGTTAATAAAAATTAGATTATTTACATGGGATGTGGAGGTAGGAGATGCCCCAATGGTAATGTTCGTGTGTGAATCACACTATGAGAGCAGGAAGTCAGCTCTTGTTGGTCAATTTAACTATTTAGTGGGGTGACTTTGGCCCATGTGGGTAGAGTAGTCTTCTTGCAATCTGAAGGTTGTAGGTTCTATTCCAGATTCCTCCTGTCAGATCTCAGTGTGCCTCTAGGCAAGTTGTCAGCCGATCTCTTATCGGTATAAATGTGTGCATGTTAGTGAGTGAAAGGTAGTAGTGTAAAGCCCTTTTAGTGGTCAGGATGACTAGAAAAATGTTTTTTAAATTTAGTTCATTTACTATTTGTAACACTACATTGCCTTATATAGCAGACATTCTGTCTAGAAACACTTAAAGTGCTACGTTCTAAACAAACATCATATTAGCAATTTGCTAGCAATAACAGCTTGCTAACAATGCAATATACATATATATGTATATATATATATATATATATATATATATATATATATATATATATATATATATATATATATATATATATATATATATATATATATATATATATATATATATATATATATATATATATATATAGTGTTTATAAATCAGGACTGCATTGGATTACCTCTAGTCCAAAATCTAAAGTACTTAACTGTATTTTAAAGACGGTTTAATGTACAGTTATCCAGTTCTGGTTTAGTCAATCTGAGAATTATGAGACCTACATGTAAACTGTGTAGGGTAACCAAACAGCGTTTTTCCATGGACCTGCCTTCTTTTTACGTTCTTTTTAAGGAAGTCAAAATATGTTTACCATACATTTGTAAAAATACCAGTTAGATTCTTTGGGCATTAGGACCACGTTAGAATTAGATAAAGCTTAAATACCACAATAATGGCACATAAATTAGTCAAATTTGGACTGGAATACCATACACCTCTTCACGGGTTGAGATTTGTGAAACCTTTAGGCTTTTATATTTAAAAAAACTAAAACTTTTTAGTTTTTCTGAAACCACGGCAAAAACCCTGTCTTTTTCTTGTAAACTATTGCCACGCATCTTCTACTACTGTATCGTGAGTTGCATATGGTCTCCCACCTAGCGATTACTTCAGTGCTGTGAAGCTTTTGAGATTTCAGTTATTTCAATACTCCACTTTAGTCTTGGCTTCTTTATACTGGATAAAGATGCCTCAAAGGGCCATTACCTGCTAAGACAATGCATCTAAGTTTCAAATGAAAATACTCCTGTAATATCTAAACACAATAAATGGTGCTGTATGCTAAAATAGAAAAGAACATGAAAGTATTTTTTTTGTTAGGATGCAAGTCAGTAAGGAAAGTGAATTTAAAAGTCAACATACGAGTAGATGCAGGTCTATTTTTAAACTAGTTTTTATAATCTGATTAGAGGCAAATATTCTAACAAGACTTTTTTGTTTGTACTCCAGCTGTACCTAGACATTTCACTATAGTAAAGGTTTAGATTTTCCAGGAAAATATTCCATATTCTGTAAAGGCGAAAACGAAATTATATTGCCCCAAAATTATGAGCAGCGCTCAGCTAAGGTGTCGGGCTTTTAATCAAAAGTTGTCTTTATTGCGAACAGTTTTTCTGTTTGTGATTGAGGTCATCATCTCCGTTGGTTTCAGACAGTACCTCAAGGGTGGTAAAATGACTGTCAGACCGGCCACTGTTCCGGTGGCACAAACAGCACAGCAGCTCCTTGAAGGTCCTCCTCATGTCTTTGTCCCTGAAGCAGTACACGATGGGGTTGACGAAAGAATTGCACTCTGCCAGCACCAGAAAGTACTTTTCGTAGTCCAGCACTTTGCAGGTCTCACAGTCGAAACCGTCGAGCATTAGCAGAACAAGGCCGGGCGTCCAGCAGAGCACGAAGAGGCCTGTTGGGAGAAATCAAAGATGTTAAAAGATCCCCAAATTAAAATCAGCAAGTAGAGCTTAAAAAGAATGTGAAGAAATTGCCAGTTGAGGGGGGCTGAGGGAGTGATCTAAAAAACTTCTTGATGGACACACAGAAGACCCACAGACCAACAGATACAGAACACATTGGCTTGTGGAATGGGTTTAGTCTGTACAATCAGGTTTTATTATCATAATACTTGATTAGGCATTTCAGGAATGCACTCACATGCAGCACACTGAGAACTAATATATGCACACAAACAAACTGGACAGAAATGGTAAAACAATGTGGAAGTAAGTACTGAAACATGTCATGCATTCCTTAGAAGCCTAAACAAACTCCCGACGGTCACAGCCACCTGGCTTCATCCTTTAATTTTAACCTAAAATCTCCCTCTCCTACTCCAGGTAAAAAAAAAAAAAAACATTCAAGAAGGTTTTGAATCTAGATTATTCACAAAAAAAAAGTACAAATATGGAAAAAGTGGTTTACAACTCCTTGCTTTCCCAAGGTTGTTATCCAAGCTTTGTCAAAGCAGTTTTTCTGAACCAGAATTATGCAACTCCTTGTCCGGATATGCCCGAGAGTTTTTCCTCAACCTCCTTAGAAGTCAATGGCTGGATCCTGGCTGCTGAGTGACAGGACAAAGGCTTGTAACACTTTTTAAAAATGTAAGGAATTTAATGAACTCCAGAGTTCCTGAGGAGTAGAAAAAGAGGCAGGAGAATGAGGAAAAAGTCAGGGATGAGAGTTAGAAGACGTTGGAAGAAAGGAGTGAAAGAGAGTATGTAGGGAATGCAAGGATTGCCCTGACAAGTAAAGACATGCAAAAAGCAGTTAAACTTTTTCCCCCAATTCTTAGAAGCAGTAAGGAGATCTCTATTAAATAAAAAAAGAATATTAAACATACCATCAAAAATCGACAAACTAAAACCCCTCCCCAGCTGATGACTCTCACAACTTCTTAGAAAAACCCAACATATTCTCCAAAACAAAACAAAGGTCCCCAGTGCTGCTACACTAATGAAAGTCCTTGATTGCAAATTGTACATATACAGTGGGGCAAAAATGAATTTGGCAGGTGATGAGAGGTTTGTAATTTTCATCACTTCAACTGTTAGAGACAGAATGTTAAATAAAAATCCAGAAAAATCACGAAGTATGATTTTTAAATAAATTTCTTTTGTATAATAATGCAGAAAATAAGTATTTAGGACCTACAACCCAGCAAGAATTCTGGTCCTCAGACCTGTTACTTCTTTAAGAAGCTCTTCTATCCTCCACTCGTTACCTGTATTAATGGCACATGTTTGAACTCATTATCTGTACACAACCTCAAACAGTCAAGGTCCAACCTCCACCATGGCCAAGACCAGAGAGCTGTCCAAGGACACCAGGGACAAGATTGTACACCTTCACAAGACTCGTTTTGGGATGAGCCAATCTACAATAGGCAAGAGATCAACTGTTGGAGCAATTATTAGAAAATGGAATAAATACAAGATCACTGACAATCTCCCTTTACCTAGGGCTCCATGCAAGATCTCACCTCATGGGGTACACATGATCTTGAGAATGATGTGGAAACAGCCCAGAACTACAGGGAGGACTGGTCAATGACCTGAAGAGAGCTGGGACCACAGTAACAAAGGTTCCTATTAGTAACACACTACACCTTCATGGATTAAAATCCAACACATGTTCAGGCCCGTCTAAAGTTTGACTGAGACCATCTGGATGACCCAGAGGAGGATTGGGAGAATGTCATGTGGTCAGAAGAGACCAACATAGAACTCTTTGGTATAAACACCACTCCTTGTGTTTGGAGGGGGAAAAATGCGGAGTTGCATCCCAAAAACGCCATAACCACTATGAAGCACGGGGGTGGAAATATTATGCTTTGGGGCTGCTTTTCTGAAAAGGGGAGAGGACGACTGATTTGTATTAAGGAAAGGATGAATAGAGCCATGTATTGTGAGATTTTGGGCAAAAACCTACTTCCATCAGTGAGAGCATTGAAGATGAAACGTGGCTGGATCTTTCAGCACAACATTGATCCCAAACACAACGCCCAGTCAATGAAGGAGTGGCTACGTAAAAAGCATTTCAACACACACTTATGGCGAGGCATCTTTCCAGTACAATGGACCTCACCTCTAAAACAGGCTGCCGAAGGACCTCAGGGCCGCAGAGAACGTGCATGTTTTTAAGAGCAGGCTCAGAAATCACCTTTTTAGCTTAGCTTTTAACTGATCCTTTTTTATTATAGATTATTTTATTGCCCTACATGTTTTATTCAATAGATTTGATCAGTGTTTTACTATTTAATCTTATCATATTTATCCACTGTTAATTTTTTATATTTTAACCTATTTTAATCTTCCTTCCAGTGGAAGTTGTAAGACTGTGCGTTCAGGTCACAGCCGGTAAACTATTCGTATTTTAAGTGCAATCGTTTCATTTCATTGTTTATTTTATATGTAGTTCTCTGTTTAGCTTGTTCTGATTGAATATTAATTAGAAATAAAATACTAAATACTATTGAATATGTTGGGGGTTTTTTAAAATTGAAGGGTAAAAATAGATTATGATCGGATTTTTTTTCCGACCCCGTCTGTCAAAATGACGGACAAGCAAAAATGTCGAGTGTGACCTCTGACTGGTCCCCTGAAAAATGATGAAAACCCGGACATTTTCATCATTCTCTAAATGTCCCCCAGACAACACATGTAAAGTGGACATGTTTTGGGAAAAGAGGATGTTTGGTCCCCCCATTAGACATACAATTCAACCCAACTAAAGTCCAAACTGGTGAACACAAATGCCAATACAGATGTTTACAACAAATTCATGGAAGGGAGGAAATTTTTCCAGCTTGCACTTTTAAGAACATGCAAGTAAAACCAGATTGATTTATTCAACAAATGATACCCTTTTTACATTATTTTATATTTTAATATATGTGTGTATTAGTAACAAATTTCTTGGTTGATTGAAAATAAATTGTGTTTTACATTCCACTTCAAAATCAAGCTGCTGTAGAGTTAAATTCTTCAAGGGACTTTTAAGCTGATTCTCCAAACAAACCTTTCTGATTGCTGTTCACAGTAATTAATATTGTAACTCCTTAGAAGTACACTATAAATTCTCCTTTAAAAAAGCTGAACTGAAAAAAACATGTCTGTTTTAGTGGTGGGCCATATAAAAAGGTATAAGGTAGAAATTATATAAATTTAGCCAACAATAGAGATTTTGACTATACCGGCTGTCATCAAGGAGGCTAAATACTGATGTTCAGGATTCGTCTTTACAGTACATATTGCGCGTTTAAAATTAGTTGTAAACGGAACAAAACGGAAAAAAAACCTGTTGAAATGAAAGCATTTTTAATTCAAATATGTGCAGGTTTATTTTTGTGCGATATTAAATTGATAAATAAGTAACCAGGAAAGTGGACAATTTTGAACTTTGTGTTTTATAAATAACATTTAGCTTTATATTTATTTAAAATATCTTCATCTTTATGTTGTGATCATTTTTGTGTTGCATGTTTTGGAAAAAAGATTTTAATAATTTTTAAAAGCATTATACATGTTCTTTAAATGGCATTCTAAACTTTTTTGAAGTTGTTGTTCTGCTGCAACGTATCTGGAAAGTGAGAATGTCATTTTGACATATATAAAGAAAAGAAAAGAATACATCGCAATAGATATTTTTACTACACATGCTTTAGATTATATCACAATATAGATTTGAGGCCATATTGCACAGCCTTGGTGTGTTTATACCTTTAGCGGAGCTATAGCGGAATTAGACAAGTGAGAGAAACATACCAAAGCTTAAATCCCATTGGTCACGGATTAATAACATAGGTTAATTTAAACTATGCAGCCACAGGCATGGGATGTAATTATTAATTCTGTTCATTTATTTGTTTATTTTAACACTTCACTTTTCAGGGTTTGAATGAACAAACAACAAAAAAACCTAATGGAATTTGAACAATAAGAAATAAGGGAACATGATTGAATTGTATTGAAGATTTACTTAAATCCACACATGGTGAACATCATGAATAACGGCTTAACTATATACATACACCGGCACAAGTATTTGGCTAAATCTCCATCTAAATTTGAACCACAACCACCTGCTTTTTGCAGAACATCTACAAGCTTCTGGGATATTTCTGGCTGGATTTTTGATCACTTGTTCTGGTGGAAATGGGAGTGTTGATTTAAAGTCTTTTTTCAATTCAAATTCAATTCAAAAATACTTTATTGATCCCAGACGGAAATTAAGTGTTGGTATAGCTCATATAATTGATTCTTTAAGGAGTTGTTGTAGATGATGATGGCTGTGGGCAGGAAGGATTTCCTGTAGCGGTCTGTATTGCAGCGAAACTGAAGAAGCCTCCGACTGAAGACGCTCTGTTGTTGTATGACAGTCTCATGAAAAGGATGCTCAGGGTTGTCCATAATTGTTTTGATTTTATGAAGAATCCTTCTTTGCATTATCATCTCCAGATGTTCCACAGTTGTCCCAAGAACAGAACCAGCCTTCTTTATCAGGTTGTTTAGCCTTTTTAAATCCCTGGCTCTGATGCTGCTATCCCAACAGATGATGGCTGAAGAGATTACACTCTTCACAACAGACTTGTAGAAGATCTCCAGCATCTTGCTGCAAACCTTGAAGGACCTTGCCATTGGTTTTGAGCAAAGTCCACAGATTTCAACGGAGTTCAGGCAGAGGCCCATGGAAGGAGGTTCCATAAGCTTAATATCCACCAGCTTATTCAATTCAAAACTGATGTTGATATATATTGGGTGTTTGTTCTGTTGGAACATGCAGCTCTGTCCAGATTTCAACCATCTGACCTTAATGGACTCCCTCAGATTAAAAGAAAAGTATTTGGTTGATTGGGAACAAATGAAAAAATGTGGAATGTCAGCGTTACAGTCACAGTGAAGCCTATTTTAAATCTGAGTGAACCGAGATGGTGCCCGCCAAGAGAGAATGTGCACCTCCAAAAATAACACCCACATGACAACAGCCAACATAAACAACAAAAATAAGAAAAAAAACTTTTATGGAAGCATGTACAGCGGCGTATTGGAACCACTGTAGAGAAACAAAAAATAGGAGAGAATTTCTGCCAAAGAACTCAAAACTTTTTGAAATTAGTTTTCAAGAAGAAACTAGGAAATGTTCTGATTTAGAAAAGTCATACATTTGGGAGAGAAAACCCAGAAATTTCTTAAATTTAACTAAGCCATTTTCTAACACTGTAAAATCAGAAATTTGGGGTGTGGCGTAGCGTAGTGCTTAGTGCAGGCACCCCATGAATGGAGGCCTCAGTCCTCACCGGGGTCGTCCCAGGTTGAGTCCCGTCCTGGTGGACCTTTGCTGCATGTCTTCCTCCACCTCTATCCCCCTTCTATGTACCTATCCACTGTCAAATAAAGGCCACAAAAACCTTTTAAAGAAAAAAAATCTGAAATTTGCAAGGAAAGAAAAAAACTCAATTTATCAGAAAAAAATTCTGAAGTTTATTGAAGAGCATATATTTCGTAAAGAAAAGTCTGGAAGTCGTACACGATTTAGGTGTTAAAGTTACGAGGTGCGTTTCTGTATATTTTCGGAAAAGAGACGCATGTACCACCTACACCTTTGAAATTATCCGGATGCGCATTTTGTAAATTTAACACATAACTTTTATAGAACTGGCATTTTCTGTTGGAAAGAACTTATTATAAATCTCAGCAATGGTTTTTTTCTGACTTTACAATGTGCAGGGTTTGTACAACTTTCCAGTAAAACTTTTCCATGACTTTTCCATAACCTTTAACCAATTTTCCATGACTAAAAATAATACATCTGTGCATCAATTTAAAGTGTTATCTGCATTTATTGCTTGATTTTGAGTCGGTTTACAAGCGTATTGCATTCACTTAAAAAAAAAGATCTAATTCTCCATTTCTCTGAATTATTGAGAGTTTTTTTTGTGTGTGTTTTCTGGAAAAACCTACCAAATACTGCTGGTTTTTGGAATAAATGAGAACCTGAGGAATTTGCGCTTGTTCAGGTGTACTGCCCCATCATATTTTCTGCCTCCACAGTTTATCTTGTTAATTCAGGAAAACAGAGCTTTTGATTCATTTCTTTTTTCAAGGGAACGCAATATGCTCCGTATTTTGCAGTTCTAACTTAAACAACCATTTTTAAAAGGAGACATCATGCAAAACCCATATGAGTTTTAAAGGATATGCTGTTGTCTTCTCAAAAACATACTTACTACTTACTAATACTATTTGACTTCAAGTTCGCCTATCAAACTGTCAATATAGATTTGAGGATATATTGACACTTTGATATAGCCTCAAATCTATATTGATTTGAGCCTGCATCCTTTTGGAGCCAGCTTTGAAATTTGTCCATAAAAAGCCACACATTGTGGAAATTCCATTTCCTTGGCATTTAGAACTCTTCCTTTTAGCTTGCATCCGCTGAGTTGCTTTGGCATTAGCTCCGTGAGCTACATTTGAGGGCCTCAGAGGGTGGCGTATCACCTCCCTGACGAAAAATGTACGACTCCCCGATTTTCTATTTATTGATCTGTTTCCTATTTATTTTTGCATTACTTTTAAAAGTTTTACACTTGATTTAGTAAAATTCCAAAACTTTTCCAGGACCTACAAAATTCCAAAACTTTTTCAGGGCCTGGAAATTTCATTTTCAAATTTCATGACTTTTCATGACTGTTTTAAGCTTTAAAATATGTTAAATTAATCTCAAAATTTCCAAGTTTTGGGTGGCAATTTAATCAAGCAATGGCCCTAATACTTCATCGTACAGATGAGACAGAAATTGAGCTATTTTTCCACAAAGAATAACATTTGGAGGAGTCAAACCTTGCAAATACTAGCTGACAACAATGGTGGTGCCATCATCGTGCGGGTGCTGTTTTTCTGCCAAAGCTACTGGTACGTTGTGTCAAACACATGGCCCGCGGGCCACATACGGCCCGGCTTGCAATGATATCCGGCCCGCGAAATCATTTTATATTATTGTTACTAATGGCCCGGCGATATGAATCTGATAACATAATGAACTACAGATCCCACAATGCAGCGCTTCAGCTACCCTGCCGAACGCTTCCCGTGTCAATCAAGTCTGGCTTCTGTTGCTGCGAGTTATTGCGAAGCTAGCCCCTCACGATGCCGAAGAGAATAGTTGATTCTGAAAATAGAGCCTTTAAAAACCGATGGGAGGCAGAGTATATGTTTACGGATATTGCTGGTAAACCTGTTTGTCTCATTTGTGGATCTAATGTGGCTGTATTTAAAGAATTTACTCTAAGACGGCACTATGAGACAAAATATCAGGATAACCTGAAAGACCTGAATGCAGAGCAGAAGATACAGAAAGTAGAAGAGTTAAAGAAGAATATGACATTTCAGTAGACATTTTCTATCCGTGCTAAATCACAAAGTGAAGCTGCTGTGAAAGCAAGTTTTATTGTTGCAGAGGAGATCGCCAAAGCAGCCAGGCCATTTACCGGTGGAGAATTTCTGAAGAGCTGCATGAGCAAGGTGTGCAACATCTTATGGCCAGACAAAACGCAGATGCTGGCAAATGTAAGGCTGAGTAGAAATACGGTTGGTGATCGAGTTTGTGGGATGGCCACTGATTTAAGAACACAGTTGAGTGAAAGAAGCAAACACTTCATTGCATACTCTCTTGCTGTGGATGAAAGTACTGACATGACTGACACTGCCCAGCTAGACATCTTCCTCCGTGGTGTGGACTCCAATTTGTGCGTTACAGAGGAAATCTTGGACATTAAAATCGGACGACTGGAAAAGACATTTTTGAAAACGTATGTCAAAGTGTAACGGACATGAAACTGCCCTGGGACAAACTTACCGGACTTACAACTGATCGAGCACCGGCTATGTGCAGTGAAAAAAGTGGACTAGTGGGAAGGATGTGAGCAAAGATGCAGGAGGAGAACTGTACTGGTGAGTTAACAGCATATCGCTGCATCATACACCAGGAAGCACTATGTGGCAAAGTCCTGAAGATGGACCATGTAATGAGCACTGTAACCCAAACCATTAACTTTATCCGAGCTAAAGGTTTAAACCACCTTTATGGTCCTTTATGCGGGAAATAGATTCAGAGTTTGCCAACATTCCTTACCATACAGAGGTGCGTTGGCTAAGTCGGGGAAAAGTTTTCAGAGTTTTTGAGCTCAGCAACGAAATCTGTCAGTTCATGGACAGTAAAGGAAAACAGCCCAAAGTTTTGCGGAATGAAAAGTGGAAATGTGAGTTGGCGTTTCTGGCTGACATAACAGCTCATCTCAATGCCTTAATTCTCCAGCTCCAGCGACGTGACTGAATGATCACTGACATGCATGACGTAGTGTAGTGCATTTCAATTGAAGCTGCTTTTATGGGAGACACAAATGCACCGGTGCAACTTGCCCCACTTTCCCTGTTGCCAAGTAATGCTGAACCAAGTCAGCACAGCGGTGTGCCCAAATACGCACTTTGCTGATAAACTGAGCGCACTGAGTTCACACGGCGCTTAGGTGACTTTGAAGAACAAAAAAAGAATTTTGAGTTGCAGCAATGCCCCAGCTCCATCTACATGCGGCTCGAACCTTCTGCATGTTTGTTAGCACATATCTGTGGGAGAAGCTCTTTTCAGTGATGAAGACTAACAAAACAGCACACAGGAGTCGTCTCACTGATGAGCACCTGCAGTACATACTGAGAATCTCTAAAACACGGGACTTCACACCAAACATAAACGAACTTGTTGCTGAAAAAAGATGCCAAATATTTAGCTCTGATAAAATGACATAAGAGCAAAGAAAACTGAATGTTTTGATTTGTTTTTTATTATTGCTGAAAAGCACAAATTAATTTATATTTCCAGGTTTTGTTTTGTTTCACAGCATGTTCATATTTTGAATTTGTATAATTTTGACAGGAGATATTTTTATGGAGAGCAAAATCTTTTGGGATATTTAAAATTATATGTTTTTTCTTTTTAAATGACAAAAGCAAAGAAATCCAAATGTTTTGATTTGTTATTTTAACGTTAACTTAAAGCACAAGCACTGTCCCATTTTTATTTATTTTTTTACGTGTCCTGTATGACAGTGTGGAGCTCAGAATTGGTGTCTGAATACCAAGTAGAAGCCCAACAGATTTACTTTCACAAGCGGAGCACAACAGCTTTTGCTATAGTAATCCACTTGATATATATGTGTAAAAAATCTTTATTATGAATTGCTGGGGGTTTTCTTTTCTGATGTTATGGACACAGAGACGGAAAATAAAGGGGAAGAAAGAAAGAAGATGAAGAAGAGAGTTAGGAAACAAAAAGTCAAGAGAGAGGGAGAGTTGAAAATACAAGAGAAGAAGGGGAACAAAGAAAACACAGGAAAACATCGAAGTCTGCCTCCATACCCACAGGACGGCAGAAAGAGGGGAAAAAACAAAAAAGGAACATCAACAAAACAAACCAAACATTGTGAACTAAGCACTACACAACCACATCACACAAAAATGAATATAAAAATACAACAGCGTCACAGAAAAACTCATGGTACCAATTAATCAAGATCTAGTAATGATAACCTCAGCCCAAGAATATATCAGTAAACACCAGAGACCCCACACCTATGTGTATGTGTGAGCATGCTGGTGCATATAAGGTTTCTCCATAAGAGTGTTCGATAGTTTGTGTGAGCAGCCATTAATCCGTCTCCCAGGAATCAATGCAGACATGAAGGAGATCGGAGCCGAGACAACCAAAGGACCCCCAGAGCCCCAGGCGCGGGGCCTACCGCATCCCCCAAGAGAGAAGCAGAGGAGAACCCCAGGGGAAGTCCAGCAGCTACGATGCAGGGGCTCGGGGGCCGCAGTGATGAGCCCAGGGGCGCCCCACCCCCCAGCAGGGACACGACCAGGGACCGGTTGACGAGGGTCCCCCGCCACCCCAAGCCAATTCCCACCGCCAACATCCCAGCGTCCCACCCCTGCCCCACGTCAGGGCACCCCACCGATAGCCGCAGCGGCCGGACGGCATCCCCAGGCCAAGCCCAGCCAGCACCTGGACACCAAGTTGTACCAGCTCCTGAGTCCTGATCCCGCGCAATGCAGATCGCTGAGACCAGGCATTCAAATAAGGCCAGGGCTAGTCCAACCCGCCAATTAACCGACCACACACAAAGCACACAGAACAGGTGATTGAACGAATCGAGACGCTGGATCTGTATCCCGCCGAGCCACCGAACAGGCACCAACCCACAATCATAAACCTGGCACCCCCGAAAGAGGTGCCCCAACCAACAAAAGGAAGGCATCAGCCCAGCACATCGGCCGACCGACACACCGGTCCACCTAGGCCCGGTCAGGCACGCACCAGGTCCGAACCGGATTGACCACCAACGCACCAGCGGGGAGGGGCATCAGTCACTGGCAGGGAGTGACTGAGGGGAAATAGGCCCCCCATTAGATGTAAGGCCTGAGGTGTGTCAGGCGAGAGGGCAGCCCAAGACCCAACCTGACAGGTAGACAAAGGCATACAGAAACAGTCATACGTTCCCTCCCTCTTACACTCTCACCGACACACCAAGACACCCAAGAAAGAACGCTGTACCCTCACTCACACACCCCATTACACACTCTATGCTCCCAGGTCCAGGTACCGATGCTCCAGTAGAGCAACCAGCCCCCGGACCCAGGAGATGGACCCCCGACCTTCTAGGACGGAGAAAAGCAAACCGCCAAGGGCCCCATAATGGCAAAGAAGCCCAACAACCTAGGACCCCGACCAGACCGCCTGTTCCTCCTCCGGACCCCAACCCCTGATGGCCCATATCAAACATGGGTGTGGAAAGACCCCTAGCCTCCATCCTCCCGCTCCAATATGGTGTTGATGCATGTTGCTATAATGTGCATTTAAAACAAGCACTGTCCCAATTTGTATTTACTTTTTCAGGCGTTTCTTGTAGCATGTTCATATTTCTAACTTGTATAATTTTGACAGGATATATTTTTATGCAGAGCTAGATATTTTAAGTTATTTAAAGTTTACGTTTATTTATTCCACAATAATATTGCTGTCTGTTTTTATTCATATTTTTGTTCAAAAAACATTTTGTTTCATTGTGTTCAATAAATGTTTATTCTGTTCACCCCGCGACTTAAAATATGTTTCTAAGTTTGGCCCCCTGTGCAATTGAGTTTGACATCCCTGTGCTAGGTAGATGGACTAATGAAGGCCTACATACAAAATTCTTCAACTTCACCTAAACTCACATGCCAAAACGTTGCAACTTTGACAAAATTTGGTCTTCCAACAGGACAATGATCCCAAACACATATCAAAACTGGATTTGGACTGGATAAAGCAGGCAAACATTAAGATTCTGGAGAGGCCTCATATTGCCCTCAGTCCTGTTAAAATGTAAGGAAAATGCTTAAAATGTATGTGTAACCAAGGAAACCAAGTAATTGATACAGTTTTATTTCACAAACTTGAAGGTTAGGTTATGCCAGTGGTTCCTAAACCATTTCTGCTGGGTCCCCTTTGGTTTTTAAGAAAATCTTCATGCTCCCCACCCCAGCGTAATTATTACTTTTTGATTAATTTATTATTTTGTATTTTTACTGTGACGTATTCTTCACCAGGACAGCAGGGGGTGCAGACCTTTTTTTGGCGGGTCCGCCTATCATTGCAGTGACGTTTCTGGTTGACGATAATTATTTCCTAAAGCTTGTAAACGCACATCCACTAAAAGAGCAATGGCCGACAGAGAGCGAGTTTTGATTAAGCTGGAAAGCTTTTTACTAGAAGTCCAGCTCATGGAATACTCTAAAAATGCATGTAAACAAACACAGCAATCTGTTTTGTTGTTCTCAACACATCCTTGTGTTCAAAATCGCCAAAATACCATATTAGATAAACTGGCCTTGCAAAATAAAGCATCTAGTGCCCAAAAGCTGCATTGACTACTAATTACATGGACTATACAGCTCCATTGTGGTGAACTGATCTAGGGCTGATGTTGGGCTGACCAATCACAGACATGCACTCTCCGTTGCGTGTTTGTGTACTGCATCAATGAATTTGGTTCATTGAACATTGCCTTCAGAAATATGCCACTATATGTTTCTTTGAAAACTTGTTACAGTAAAGTTTTTGCCCAAGATCACTGCCCTCTTCCTTCAAAAAAATGCTAATCTCATCTGGCAGTTTAAAGACCCTGGACAGCACCTTCCCACATGACAATTATCGGGACTCGCTGTGTCAGCGGCTTTGACAGGTTGTTTTGATGTAGTTGACTGTGCCAAAAACATAGATCATTACATCATTTAGCACAAGACTCGGCTGTTTAGACGCTAGTGCGTTGCGGTGTATAATGCAGCGCGTGCACTGCAATATGGGGGGAGACGAGCTTCGTGAACGCCTGCAGTGCTCCTAGTTTCCCAGCCATAGTCGTTGCCCCATCTGTGGAGATCTCTACAAAGTCCCTATATGTCAGTTGACCTCTCATAAATGTGCATATTGGACAGCGGAGTAACCCATAGCTTGCCGGCCTCTGAATCATATATGGAACCATGTCCATAGTCCAGGGAAGTATGTAATCCTATGCAGTTGTGTGCAGTTTTTCACTCTCTGCCACTATGTACAAAACTTTATAAGAGCTCAGTTTGCATTTGCAGGTGTTTGGTACAACAAAACCAAAGGCAAGATATGCTTCTTCATATCTTCTGCTCTGGGTTCGAAGGAAGTTGGTTTAGAAGTTTTATCTTTAGCTTTCCATTTATGTGGGAGCCATGTCAAAAACCTCAGTCAGTTATATTAGCTTTTAAATGTTTCATCTGTTCACACAGTTCCCCCACCCCCCCCCCCAGCAAAGACTCTGCCCCCCCCCCCATCCCCACATTGGGAACCAGTGGGTTATGACAACATTTAATGTGTTTCTTCCTTACCTAAGATCATTGAAACGGTCTTCATCAAGCCCAATACAGTCTCTTTGTGTCTGGTCTGGGTTGTGTGCTCCGACATCTGCCTGCTCTTGCGCCTCACGTAGAAAAAGATCCGAGTGTAGATGGCCACCATTATGGAGAACGTAATCAAGTTGAGAATGGCCCAGAATATCAGGAAGCTGCGGCTGTAGAGCGGCGCCATAGTGGAGCAATTATTCACGTCGCAAACACAGTTCCATCCCATGGTAGGAAAAAGGCCCATAATAATCGCTATCATCCAGATGGACAATATGATGACGAAAACCCGGCGTGTGCTCATCTTACTGTGCAGCTGCATGTTGAAGATGGTTTGGTGTCGCTCCAGGGCCACAGCAAGAAGGTTGAGGACGGAGGCTGTTAGGCTGGTGTCAATGAGGCCTTGCCGAACAAACCACTGATACTGACTTAGCTTACTGGTCCAGGGGCCAGTGTGAAACATCAAGTGGAGGTAGGAGAGACCTAAGGGGACAGTTTTAAAGAAATTACTATAAAAAATACAAATGAAACAGAGGTACACATTTATTAGACACCCTGAGCCATGAGTCTCGTCTTACATTTTTTAACTTTCAACGTACCAAACTTTAAGGTGCTTTTAGCTACCTTGATCAATATTTCTTTAGGCCTTTGAAGACTGAGGCTTTTGCTTTGGTTTGAAGATACATTTTATCAGTTGCATCATAAGTCTTCATTGGATTTGTTTTTGGTTTCTGAAAAATACAATTTTCAGATACCTTTAAAATATCTATTGTAGATTATTTCTTCAGGCTTTGCACCACTTTTGCTCCTTGCTTTTTGCCAATCCTGGAAAATATGTTGCCCTCATTACAGAACTGGACAGGAAACCCAGCCCCAAAGAAAGTCAGACGAAGGTGCTTTTTTTTGGCACAGGACTCTAGGTCTTTAGATGTAATATGAGGATAGTAATAGGGGACATTTCAGATCTAACATGGACAATCACATCTAACAATATGCCAGAGGTGTTTGGGAAAAGTAATTAAATCCAGACCAAATCCCACAGTAAATTCATAGAAAACAAATTCGCAAAGTTACACTTTTGAACATTTATTCATTTGAAAAACAATCCTTATTTGTGTCTGGTGGTTTAACTGATGAACATTTATGTTCATATTTGGAATCAATGACAGCTCATTTTCGCTTTTCTGGCCAAGGCAACGATATTTTTATGCAAAAATATTCTGCCCTTTTAACAAATTCATAATTTTGTGCCCTCTAACAAAGTTCCCAGGGTCTTTGGAAGAGAAACAGCCCACAGCAACATAGATTCTCCACCATACTCATGTGGAAAGGTGGAAGTTTTCCACATATGCACTCTTTCTTTTGAAAAAAAAGACCCATGGGGAGTGTGTTGTTTGCTCGGCATCTAACCAAAGCACAAGATACCAGACTAGCTCCCAGTTGTGCTAAACTAACTCCACATCTATGATTTGCACTTTTAAACTCCTTAGTAGGTTACTGGTTTGTTAGGTCGGTGTTTCCTAACCCTGACTATTTAAAGCAAATATTTACTTCAGTTCAATTAACTTCATCTGGGCTTACATGTACATTTACAATAACAAGTAATTTCAACAAATTGATACAAGAATAACTAAAATGAAGTTACCTGAGAACAAGTCTGATAAAGCCAGATTCCCCAGCAGGTAGTAGATGGGGAAGTGAAACCGTCGGTTTTTGAAAATGGCTCCTATGACCAAAAGATTTGAAAAAATAACTATGAAGCAAACAATCATGCCCAAAGTGACAACCGCATAGTCACGTTTGCGCCAGTAATCACTGATGGTCTTGTTGCTCTTCTCATAAAAAAAACTGACGCTTTTATCATAGTGGCATATAGAGGAGTTTGAAGCCATGCTGAGATTTCTGGTGGACTTTGTGTCAGAAAGACTTCAACAAGATTGATGCTTTGTAGACGAGCAGGAGAGGCCAAAGATTAGGGGGGTGTTCAAAAGTGTCTTCTTCAGTGGATTGGAGATCGGCCTGCCATCAGACCAAAGGGATCCAGTTTGAAGTACCAAGCCTTTTCTGGTCTAAGAGTCTCCAATAGCATCAAGGATATCTGCAAAAATATTAATTTCTAGTTTTAGAAGAAAGCCAAAGCATTATACACAAAATAACAACTTTGAAACAAATGTGCTACTTTAGTGATTCTAAAATAGCAAAACAACAGTGAAAACAGGAGAACAGAACACAATATTTACAGTCATTGTAACAGGTAGAACAAAGATAAGTCCTGCCCTGGTTGAGAAAAAGTCCTGCAACACAGCAGTTCTGGTGGAAAAATAATTGAGTTTTATTTGAAATGCATCTAATTTTACTCACATTTTGCTAAGATGTTACCAATCATAAGATTATTTGTCTGATAAGCTCATAACAAACCTTCTCCGTTCCAAAAATTTGGGAGTTTTTTTTATTGTATTCCCAATAAAAAGTCTCAAATAATATTAACTGTGAAACAAGTTGTTAATGATAATCCTGTATAAGGATAAAAAAATTACTGTTTGGTATTTAATTTGCACCTTACTTTAATTAGCCACAGTATTACTTCCAACTGTCTGAAATAAAGAAGGTTCGACTTTTTCGACCAAAACAAGCCAGATGTGTAAAGGTTTCTCCCCACTAGACTTCTAGACAGACTCTGTGACTGTGTGTCTGTCTCTTAAATTCAGTCAGGACTTCGTCATTAGTCATTGACTGGCTCAATCTGCGCTGCTATTTTAAAGCAAACATGGCAAATGGAGCATCCGATTACTCCATGATGAATTGGATTTTAAAATGTTAACATTTGAAAGGTTGAAGTGGTCTAAAGTATTGAAGTATTTCAAGTTAAGATGTGACAAACAGAGATCTAGATTCTCTGTATGGGTTTTCTAGAAGCCACAGCTGTAGAGCACAAGCACAAATAACTCATGATTAGCTATCAAAACTTAAAATTAGAATGCTCTCTGAAGTTCGAGAGATTGTGGCACCTTACACAATCAATCAGCATGTTTACTTGGAAACAACTACCATACTGAGCAATACATTATTTTTGTAGCAGCAGGTGTGATAAAATAATCATGGTATACATTTTTATTTTACATTTTGTGCAAATACTGTGAAACTGTGAGAGTTTTACAAAAATTATTTCACAGTGAAATAATCTCACTCTTGCACATCCCTAACAGAAACAAGTCCCAACAGAGACTTTGATTTGGAGAAAAACTCCCATCTTCACAGCAAAACCCAGATTCAAATCTCAGCTCACAGGAGTCAACTCTAATCTGCAGTTTACAGTAAACTTGCATTTAGAGTCACCGACGCTGTCTGACATACTTTCCGTGAAACCAAAAGCAGCATGACAACACGGCAGCGACATCAGATCCAAGTTCAGCCAGCCTGGCAGTGGAAACAGCGGAACAGCTCCTTGCAGGCTGAGACACACCTCACAATTACACAATCCAGCTATGTAACTCAATCCAAACATGCAGGATGCAGCACACACATTCATGGGGAGGAAGCTTTAGTGACCAGCTTCTTTAACCAAGGGTGTGTGGAAAGAAACAGCAAATCGAAAAAAGAAAAACAAATGTGGAGACCAAGAGGGTGGGATAAGAATGCAATATTATACAAAACACATATGAAATGAAAGCTTTTTAGTAGAGAAATAACTGTTTTAAATGACAAAGTGGGATCTGAGTAAATCTCAGTGTGAGCAAAGAAAATATTAATTTAAGTTTTTTTTTCTGTGTTATATTCAAATTCAAAAATACCTAATTGATCCCAGAGGGAAATTAAGTGTTGTTGTAGCTCATACTAATTAATTGTTTAAGGAGCTGTTATAGATCATGATAGCTGTGGGCAGGAAGGATTTCCTGTAGCGGTCTGCGTTGCAGCGAAACTAAAGAAACCCCCGACTGAAAACATTGTTGTTGTACGACAGTCTCATGAAGAGGATGCTCAGGGTTGTCCACAATTTTTTTGATTCTATGAAGAATCCTTCTTTGCATCATCATCATCTCCAGTGGTTCCACAGAAGTGCCGAGAACAGAACCAGCCTTCTTCGTCAGGTTGTTGAGCCTTTTCAAGTCCCTGGCTCTGATGCTCTGATATGCACATAGGAAGTTAAAAACTACCCTCTTTTTGTTAATTCTGGTAGCTGGTTTTAGAGAGGAAAACCATGTGCACTGTGTTCAATCTGCCAAAAGACAGCAGAACACAAAGAAGAAAAGCTGAGCACACTTGGTGCTGACGCTTAAAAACAAAAGTAAAAAGAATGAAGAAATCTGTGTGCACTATCATTTCTAGATAAGATCGGTGCATTCTTTATCACCACAGAGCACCGAGACAAGCTTTGACTAGTGAGAAGCAAAAAGCTTAATCATATCTAGTCAGAGCCGCCCCCTAGTCTCGCTCTTATCCATGCATTTGCCCCTCGCTTGCAGCAAACGTGGCAGACATTAGACCACACTGGGTTTTAGTGGCAAGGTGGGCTTCTTCACACGAATAAGCATCAGCATCCACCACTCCGTCATCTCAACTCTCACCACACGCATGTGGGCAAAGTGTGTTCCTATAAACACAGGCACACTTACTGAGTTAACTGCTTAGATTGCAGAAGGTATGTGTTAAACTAGCAGCAGCAAAACAACCAACAACACAATCGTACCCAAACAGACAATACAAAGTGTCTTTTACCTTCAATGGAGTAAAAGTAGAGTTTCCCTCTAAAAGATGGGTTTGTGTTCACACAATCTTTTAGGTCAAAGAATTTTTGATGTAGCCTACTGATTGAGTACAAAAGAAAATAGATCTTTTTCGTCATTTGGGGGAACTAAAGCAGCAAAACAGGCACAAACCACCGCACTACCACCACCATGTTTGATTATAGGTAGCATACTTGTTTTTTTAAAGGGGTTCTAGAACAACGTTCTATCTGGCATTCAACTGTATATGTTTGAACCAGAGTCAGAACAGGGTTCCGATGTTGAGGGAAAACCAGTTAACCAGCGAATGGAAATTAATGTGTAAAAATTGTCAAACCCCTATCCCATGTGTAATCTCAGATAATATATATATATATATATATATATATATATATATATATATATATATATATATATATATATATATATATATATATATATATATATATATATATATATATATATATATATATATATATAAAACTTTATTTATAAAGCGCTTTTCAAACCAAAACAAAGCTTCTCAAAGTGCTTTACGGATTAAAAATGACCCACAACCCCCCCCCCCCCCCCATGCATAAAAGCAACAATAAACAACAGCACATTAACAAAAGCAGAACGGGCTGAGTACAGATGAACCAGGAAACGTCATCATGGGAGCCATCTACATCGGCAGCAGCAGATCAACAGCAGCAGCCAAGGCACTGACCCAGGGAGCCCACCTCCACCCAAGCACCACCTGGAGAGCACCAAGGCAGCCACAGCCGACCACCACCCCCGAGGCAGAGGGCTCCCACAGAGGAAACACTGGAAGGAAAACTAAAATAAGTTAAAATATTAAAATTAAAACAATTATAAGATATGATCAAATAAAAATGGAAAGCAGATAAACAATAATTGATAAATAGCCAGCTAAAAGCTAAACTAAATAGAATTCAATCAAATAAAACATGCAGAGAAATTAAACAGATTAAATAAATAATAATCAGTTAAAAGCTATGTTGAAAAGGTGAGTCTTGAGCCTGCTCTTAAAAACAGAGAACCCTGAGGATCTCTGGCAGCCTGTTCCAGAGGTGAGGGCCATAATAACAGAAAGACGCCTCACCATGAGTGTATGTCCTGACTTTTTGGGTGACAAGGAGACAGCTGCCAGAGGAGCGCAGAGACCGCGAAGGTTCATACGGTAAAAGCAGCTCTGAGAGATAAGGAGGCCCAAGACCATTAAGACACTTAAAAATTATTAAAAGAATCCTAAAATCGATCCTAAAACATACGGGGAGCCAATGCAGAGATTC